>PVJL010015927.1:0-22603 GCA_004026885.1 Lyroderma lyra
CACTTGACTATATTTATGTGGATATTGCATTTGATATTATATTTTATATTCCTAGGATAGCTTTTACAAAACATTGTATTTTGGTTACTAGTGTATAATCAATTTGATTTTGCTATTTATCTTTTAGCCAGTGACTTTGTCAAATGCATTTGTTAATTCTAATAGTCTGACATGAATTTTGGATATTTTATACTATCATGTCATGTGTGAATATTGCCCATTAGTTTCTTCCTTTTCAAACCTATTCTGTTGATATACTTTTCCTTACTGTATTGCTCTAAGAATTTCGCTATCCCTTGAATAGAAGTTGTGACAATAGAAATACTTTTTTTATTCCAGATAAGAGAAATATTGTTATAACTCTTCTTAAAGTATGATGATAATTATATGATATATTATATGAAGGAAGATGATGATGATAATTATAATTTTGAGAAAGTTGCCATATAGTCTCAGACTGCTGTTTCTATCTTCATTGGTTGGTTCATCACATACTTTGTTTGAATCTCTCAAATTGAGATAATATGTTTTTCCTTTTGTCTTTAAATCTGAAGGATGAAATTAATTAATTATTAAATATTTAACTACATTTACGATTATAGAATAAAACCCCAATTGGTTATAAGATATAATCAGTTCTATATATCCCTGGGTAATACTAGGTAATTTCCAAAAAGTTTTTGCACATGTTTATGGAAACAGTAATATTCCTTTCCTTTTTTATCCTTGATAGGTTTTGATGTCAAATTTATGCTTACCTAATACAAAATATTGTTAAGGTTTTCCTCATTTTCTATTTGCTGAAAGAATTTGTAAAAAGTTGTACTTATTTTTTTAATAAATACTTAGGAGAATTTAATACTAAATCAATCTGGTTCTGGAGGTTTCTTTGAAGAGAAGATATTCTATAATGGATTTGTTTTCTTTATATAAATCATAAAACTAATATTTTGTATTTCTACTGTAAGCTTTATTAAAAGCTTGTTTCCCCAAAGTATTTGGTTATTTTAGCCCTTATAGAAGACAGTCATCTTATCCAGGTCTTTCTTACCAAAGATAGTTTACTTAAAATAAACTATTAATTAGGGCATTAAAGCTTAGCCCTCCTGTTTCAATACAAGCAACTCTGCAAGGCCATATCAGATCCAGAGCTTTCTGGGAGATTTTTCTGAGAGGGTATTTTGTTTGTTTTGCTTTTTGCTTTTTGTTTTTCTACCAAATCTCACACTCTTTATTCACTACAGGTACTAATCTGATTTTGGTAATAGTGCACTCCTCAAAAACTTTTTTTTTAAATTTAAGCATATTTGGTAAACAGTTTGATACTGGTTATATTAGTTTCAGGTGTATAATATAGCAACTAAATGTTTTTAGGTGACTCCATTTCAATCATTTTTCAGTGATCTGTAAATCTTTTGAAAATGTTGAATTCTACATCCTGGCAGGTCTTCCCAGCAAGGTCCAGACTTGGAGAAAGTGCAATCTTAAAACATGGCTGGGAATATCTGGACCGAGGTCTAAAATAATTTTAAATCCCCATATTTCCCTTAACTCTCTGAGTCTGCAGAAATTGTTTATACCTCTCTATTAAAGTCTACTCCTGCCCATTTGATTAAAGACATTGCAGTGCTTCTGCTTTGCAAAACAGCACACTCCAACCTTAAATATCTTCCTCCTTAACCCTGTTCACCAGCACAATAACTAAGGCTAAGTTACAACATATTTGAGCCATGAATGTTTTGGACCTACTAAAAAAGCTCTAAGATCTAGTCAATATCTACCAGCTAAACTCAGTATAACAAGTCAAAAAACTTAATCTTGAGGTTCTAGGTAAAGGGAACTGAAAGATAATGGATTATTGTACTTTGGGATACTATTTTTTATATATGACACTATGCAAGAGAAAATAAAAGAGCATATCAACATGGGAACACCTTGTTGGTAAGACATCTGGATGATGGATTTAGTATGGTTCTTGGAAGCTTGAAAAAAGAGATGGCCCACTCTAAATAAGGTTATACATGATAGGGTTACCTTGACAAAATGGTTAAGATTTAAAAATGTAGACGTGTTAAAGTGATTATATTATGTAATGCTAGAAAAGTTGATAAATATATGCTCCAAGAGGACTTCAAAAACACTATTTAGCAAAGGCATAAAGAATGTCTTCATGAGAGGGGCACCAACATCACTAAAAAGCTATATGTTAGGCATCCATTGTAGGTCATGACTGACAGAAGGTGCATAGGCTTGCATTAACCATAGCATATCAAGCTACACTTACCACTGTTAAGTTGGGCATCTCTCATCTGGGTGATGCAACAATTCATCTTAATTGGAATCAACACATATTCCAAGCATGGGTCTGTATTTCCTGCCAAAAAGGCTTCCATCTGTATTATTATCTAAGAGTTTAGTATGTGTTCTCCATAGAACATTGTATGTAACCCATAGTCTCTTTTTATAGGAAAATAAGTGTGGTAATTGACAAATGACCCATTAGAATCCCTGGTTTTATTACGAACTACCAGCCTCATGGAATGAGAGAAACACTTTTTAAAGTGTTGAGGTACATGCTACAAAAATGACTTGCTATCCTTAAAGATGCAGTACACACTGCAAATTAATTACCATTATGTGTGTTGATTCTGAGAACCAAGGTGTGGAGATAGGAATGGCTCCACTTACTATCACTCTCAATGACTCACTGTGAGTAATTGTGCTTTCTATGCCTGCTCGTTTTGTGCCCAGAGTGGGAATATTTTCCTCAGGTCATACAGTAAGAATCTCATTAATTTTCAGCTTCAGAGATTCCTCAGATATCATAACTTATTGTACTCAGAGAACAGCAGGCAGAAAGGGGGTGTCACCATCCTAGCAGGGTAACTGTAATAATTGATTAGAGATATAAGTGCTTTTAGATAATAGTAAAAAGAAGAATTTCCTCAACACCTGATTCACTTGAGCATCTTTTGGTATTTCCTTGCCCAATCTGGATGTTAAGGAAATAGTATGGTGGCTAAAGGCTCACATTTCTTAGAAGTAAGAATCTGTGTCACCCCAACAGATAAGCCACCCCATCCAGCTGAGGGTGAGGGGAACTTATAATGAGTAGTAGAGGGAAAAAAGTACCAATCAGTTTTGGCCTCAAGACTAACTACAGTGGTGTAGAGTTCATTCACAAGTCTTCTTCTAAGTTCTCTTGATAAAAAGTTCCACCAGAATCTTAGATTAGTTCTGCCTGAAACTTACGTTACAAATCAATGTAGGTCCCTTGATACAGAGGTAGACTGGACTGGATTACCCCACAGTTTCCGCCCTCTCCAACCTCACTTCAGGACTGAGCACTGTTTTCCTTAGCTGCTGGGTGTGTTGGTGGTTGGCAGTTGTCTGGTGAATTCCTTGCTGGGAATTGCTTATGGATAAATAGAAGTGTCTTATTCAATGTCAAGTCTACTTGATCCCAGAGACTACTTATATCCAGTGAATGTTTAATCAGGATACATTAAAAGCCTGGTCCTTTTGCTACAATGTGGGATAATTCTCTAGGGTCACTCCTTTTCTATAGTTTCTCAATTGACTGAGGCCAATGTTGGAATCCTATCACAGTTCAAATTCTCTCTTTGTTCAATTCTGCTCTATATATTCCCTATCATTTTTATTCAAAGAATACTCACATTAAACTTCCTACCCGTATGTCAGAGTCTTTTTTTCTGGGAAACTACCTGCATCCTGTGGGTAGAATTGTGTTCTTCAAAAAAGGTATGTTTAAATCCTAAACTCTGGTAACTGTGAATGTTTTGTTATTTGGAAACAGAGTTTTAACAGATGTAATTAGTTAAGATAAGGTCATTCTAGATTAAGGAGAGCCCTAAATCAAAAGACTGTATTACTTTCCAGGAGGGTGATATTTGGAGACAGAGACAAGTGGAGACACACGAAGAAGAAAGTGATAACTGAGACAGTGATTGGGCTGATGTAACTACAAGCCAAGGACTACTTGGCATTACCAGAAACTTAAAGAAATAAGAAAAAAATTCTTCCAGAGTCTTCAGAAAAAGCACGGTGCTCCCTATAAGCCTAACAATAAAAATAAATTTAAAAGAAAAGAAGCATGGTGCTGCCAACACCTTGATTTTGGAGTCCTAGCCTCTAGGATTTCTGGAGAATAGTTTTCTCTTTTGCCAAGCCACCCAGTTTGTGGTAATTCTTTTAATACAACCTTGGAAAACTAATACACTTCAACAAAAGCCAAAGCCAAAGAATGGGTTTGAACTTCACTGGCATTATGAGAAATAGATGAAGTTAATTAAATAAATTTCCTGAAGAAGTTAGACCTTAAACACCCAGAAGAGCAAAGAAAGAAATAATGTCAGATTTCAGAGGATAAGAAAAGTAAGTTAGAATGTACAAAAAAAGAAATGCTAAACAAAAGTTATTATTACCAAAAAGTATATACTTGAAATGAACTATACTGAATAGTGAACTAATCATTTTAATGTTTAAAAGAGGGGATTTTAGTGTGATGGTTACTTTTATGTAAGTGGGCTACAGCATGTAGGTATGTGGTTAAACATTGCCTGGATATGTCTGTTGGGTATTTCAAGACGAGAATAGCATTTGAATTCATGAACTGAGTAAAGTTGATGGCCTTCCTCAATGTAAGTAGGCATTATCCAGTTTTCTGAGGACCCATAAAGAACAAAAAGCCAAGAAAAGCTGATTCAGTCTCTGTTTGATTAGTGAGCGAAAACATCCATTTTCTACTTCCCTCAGTGCTTTAGTGCTACATACCTCACTGATGAATATCACTATGGTCACCTTCAAAGTACTCAGCTATATGCTGGTACCAGCACCTAGTCCACCCTTCAAAGCAATTTTTGAACTATCTTTCTGGAATGGCCATCAGAGCTGTTATCATATTACTCTTGATGTCTTGAATGACATCAAAATGTCCTCCTTTCAATATTGTCTTTATCTTTCGGTAAGGAAAAAGTCAGTGGGGGCCAGGTCAGGTGAATAGGGAGGGTGTTCCAATATAGTTATTTGTGTACTGAATAAAAACTCCCTCACAGATAGTGCTGTGTGAGCTGGTGCAGTGTTATGCAAGAGCCATGAGTTATTGGGAAAAATTTCAGGTCATTTTCATCTAACTTGTTCACACAGCCTTTTCAGCACTTCCAAATAGTAAACTTGAAGGACTATTTCTCAGGTTGGTACAAAGTCCTAATGAATAATCCCTCTGATGTCATAAAAGATTAGCAACATCATTCTGACTCTTGATTGGGACTGATGGATATTTTTTGGTTGTGGAGAATTGCCTGACTTCCATTATACACTTTGATGCTTTGTTTCAGGGTCATAAATTGGTACACCTGTGTTTCATCACCAGTGATAACACAGCCCAAAATATTGTCTTGCCTCTCCAAAAGGCCCTGGTAAACTTCAACTCTACTTTTGTTCATTGGTGAGCTCCTTCAAAACCAGTTTTGCACACATCTTTCTTATGCCAAGCTTTTCAGTTAAGATTTCCCTGACTGTTCCTCTATCAATATTTACTTGGTCTCCTGTGCGTCTCCCAGTCAGCCAACAATTCAACAATTTTTTGCAATGTTTTCATCAGTTCTGCTCATCACTGGCCACACTGACCTCTCTTCATCAGTGACACTTTCTCTCGCCTCAGAAAAACATTTAATCCATTTGTATACTGCCATTTTCTTCATGGCATTATCTCCATAAACTTGGACTAACATGTCTCTGATTTCACTTCCACTATCATCAAGTTTAACAAGAATTTTAATGTTCATTCATTGCTCTAATTCAAGCTCCAACATTCTCACAATGGCACATAAAGACACACAAAAACAATAATAAATGCCACTCATCAAAATACTGCAACACAACAACATGGACACAACTGTGAGACATTGTACAGTCCTGAAATGTAAGTTCATGATGGCAAGTTCACAAACTTAGTTCACATTTACTTCACAAAATGTGCATGTGTATATCACATTTTGTTTGTTGGTTTGTTTTTGCTTTTTGGTATGTGGGTAGCTCCCTGACTGGGAATCAAACCCAGGCCGCAGCACTGACAGTGCCAATGCTGAAGTCTTAAGCCACTACACCACCAGGGAACTCCCCACATTTTCTTTATACATTATTCATCAATGGCACATAAGTTGTTTCCATATCTTTTCTATTGTAAAAATGCTGTAACAAACAAGGGAAGTGCATATTTCTTCTTGGTTGGTGTTTTCATTTCTTTTGAATAAATAAATACCTAGAAGTAGTATTACTGGTTCATATGGTGCTTCTAATATTTAATTTTTTGAGGAAGCTTCATGCTATTTTCTATAGGATCTGCACCAATTTATATTCCTACCAAAAATGCACAAGTGTTCCCTTTTCTACACATCTCACCAGTACTTGCTTTTTCTTGTATTTTTGATAATTAACATTCTAACAGGTATAATGTGATATTTCACTGTGGTTTTGATTTGTATTTCTCTGATGATTAGTGATGTTGAATATCTTTTTATATATGTATTGGCCACCTGTATGTCTTCCCTGGAAAAATGTCTGTTCATAGCTTCTGCCCATTTTTAATTGAATTGTTCCTTCTTTGCTATTAAATTATATTATAATTTATATATTTTAGATATTAGCTTCTTATCTGACTTATGATTTACAAATATTTTCTCCCATAACTAGGTTGCTTTTTCATTTCATTGATATTTTTCTTTGCTGTGCATTTCCATTTAACATAGCTTCACTTGTTTATTTTTGCTTCTGTTTCTTTTACTTTTCATATCAAATTCATTTAATCATAGCCAAGACCTATGCCAATAAGCTTACTGCCTATGTTTTCTTATAGGACTTTTATGATTTTAGGTCTAATATTCAAGTCTTTAATCCATTTTGAGTTAATTTTGTCTATGTATGGTGTAAGATAGTGGTCCTTTTTTATTTCTTTCCATGTGCTTGTCCAATTTACTCAACATCTTAATTGGAGAGACCATCTATTTCCCATTTTATATTTTATTTCTATTATCATAAATTAATTGACCATATATAGGTGGATTTATTTCTATGTTCTCTATTTGGTTCCATTGATCTGTGTGTCTGTTTTGTTGACAATACCACACTATTTTATTACTATATCTTTGTAATATATTTTGAAATCAGGACGTGATGCCTCCAGTTTTGGGTGTTTTGTTTTGTTTGTTTTTTTCTCAAGATTGCTTTTGTTATTTGGAGTCTTTTGTGGTTCCAAACAAATTTTGGAATTGTTGTATTTCTGTGAAATATACATTGGAATTTGCTAGGAATTGCATTGAAACAGTAGATTGCTTTGGGTGGTATGAACATTTTAACAATATTAATTTTTTCAATCCATGAGCATGGAATATCTTTGCATTTATTTGTGTCTTCAATATTTTCATCAATGACTTATGGTTATCAATGTACATGTCTTTCACCCCTTGATTAATTTTATTTCTAAGTATTTTATGATTTTTTATGTAATTATAAATTTTATTTCTCAATTTCTCTTTCTGTTAGTTTATTAGTGTATACATAACATAATACTCTTATATTGATTTTGTAAACTACAACTTTACTGAATTTGCTGATTACTTCTAACAGATTTTTTTTGTAGAGAATTTTTTTTTGTAGAGTTTTCTATATGTTAATTGCAAATAGTGGCTATTTTATGTCTTCTTTTTCAATTTGGTTGCCTTTTATTTCCTTTTCTTGCCTAATTATTCTCACTAGGTCTTTCTGTATTATGTTGACTAAAACCTTTCAGCTTTTCACTATTGAGTGTGATATAATCTGTGGACTTGTCATGTATGGTTCTATACGTGGAGGTACAATTGCTTTATACACACTTTTTTGAGAGTTTTTATTATGAATAAATGTTGAATTTTGTCAAATGCTTCTTTTGCATTTACTGAATGATCATACAATTTCTATTCTTATTTTGTCAATGGGGTATATCACACCCCATTTGAATTGAGGATGTTAAACCATCCTAGAATCTTTGAATAAACCCAACTTCATCATGGTATATGCTTGTTCTAACAGATGGTTGAATTTGGTTTGCTAATATTTTGTTAAGGATTTTTGCATGTATGTTCATCTGGAATATTGGCCTGTGACTTTTTTTCTTGTGACTTTTTTTTTCTGGTTTTGGTGTCAGGATAATTCTGACTGTGTACAATAGCTTTGGAGGTGTTTATTCTTCTATTTTTTGGAAGGATTTGGGAAATATTTGTGTTAATTCTTCTATAACTATTGAGTAGAAGTCAACAGTGAAGAGTTCTGGGCCTCTACTTTTATTTGTGGGGAGGTTTTTATGAAAAAAATTTAAAAGACAGTAGCTACTCTTCTAAATTTAATAATGAACTAGAGATTAAGAGGTGGTATGTTTGGCAGGACTGGTACATAGCTGAACCTAAGTATCATTATATATATATATTTGGTCAGTACAAAGCAACATCCAAGAGGATGTAAAACTTTATCTGGTTGTTTATTATTATTTGTTATTATTATGTTATTAGAACTTAGTAACATAGATTGTGAGGAATGAAAGATAATAGAAATGCTAACAAGAGTTTAGCTGACATAGTCTCTCATAAATTTTAGTATAAAAAAAGTAAATTCAGATGATGATAAGCATGATGTTGTGGAGAGCAGAAGAAACAGAAAAAGTCGATGGCCCATCTTGGAATAGGTGATAAATTTTGGGTCACACCACATATGGGTGATATCAACTATCATGATGAAAATTTTAATTAGACAAAATGCATGATTATTATTATAGAAAGAGTGTATGCTAGTGCTCTTTTATTTTAACTATTTATTTTCTAATGTAAAGGAGATTGTACTCCACTTGTTACAGGAGGAACCCAGAATAAAACCTAGAGTCTCTAAGGCCAAGCAAATATCTTTTGCATTATCCTATAATAATTTCTTATAGAATTAAATGATGGCAGAATATTTTGGGTCATCAAATGTGTTTTGACATTTTTGATAAATATATAGTTAGCAATCACCATTTTAAATCATGACTATATTAGTTATATCTTAACATTAAGTGTACACACAAAGTAGCATACTTAAAATATAATTTGTGACAAATTAATAAATTAGTCAATTGAAATTCTGAAAAAAAAAATTCCCCGGGAGTTCCCTGATGGTGTAGTGGCTTAAGGCTTCGGCTCTGGCACTGTCAGCGCTGCGGCCTGGGTTCGATTCCCAGTCAGGGAGCTACCCACATACCAAAAAGCAAAAAAAACAAAACAAAAAAAACTGATATTTTTTCCCCGATTGTCTGATAGGTATAAATGTTTTATGCATATATGAAAAAGCACAATTATAAATTTGTGGCAACAAGTCAGCTATAAAATGGCAGAGATTCAGAAGCTGTTTAATTTCCATCCTTCGTTTAAAGATACCTAGAAATTCCTACAATAATCTCACATTCAGTTTTTTCATATTGGTAAAACAATAGCTTTCACTCAACCTACCATTTGCTGGGAGGAGAAGTAAGCAGTGTTCAACAATGATTAATTATATAGAACCTATATATATGGAAGAATTATATATTTGGTATATACTTATGGTCTATTTAAAAAAATGAGTGAATAAACAGGAAGAGCAACAAAATGGGGACATGAGAGGGACCTCTGAAAAACTCCTCTGGAGGTTACAACTAATAAAATATTCATAACTCAACCAAGGACCCTCTACATGATGCACAATCACAGCTAAGAAACGCGTTCATCACATTAATGTACCTGTAGGTGTGCAGAGGATTAAACAAATGAGAAATAAAAGGGCAAGTACAGAGACACAGCTGTGCATGGGTCCCCACTTGGAACTCTACCACTGGCGGAGGAAGAAGGAAGAAGGTGGCGGGAGAGTGCTCTAGGCCTCACTCGGTCCATAGGACAGAGGAAAGGAGGTCCAGAGGTGGGGCCATGAAATACCACAATCACACCTCACTTTGGCCCCAGGGGTTGCAGACTGGTTCACAAACCATAGCAGCTGGACTTCACTCTGGTTCCCCGAAGAAGGAGAGTGATCGGGCAGTGTGGAGTCGCAGTGTGAATACTTTGGCCAGGAAGGAGAAGAAGAGAGGGGTCTGCATGCATGTTTCTCAGGTCACAACCAGTATGGTCTGAAATACCATCATACTGGACTGACCCCAAGGTATAGGGCAGAATAGAATCCAGGTGCAGGACAAACCAAAAACAGAAAGGCACAATCACACCCAAACACCCTGCAAGACCCCCCACAGCCCCAGGAAGAAAACAAAGCTGCTAATAATGCCCCTGTCCCACAGATCTCTGCCCACCCAGAACCAGCAGTAAACACCAAAGAAATTGTAGCAGTGTGGGTCCAAAGAGCTTGTCAAAATGAGAAAACAGATAAAAGGAGCTCAAAAAAATCTGAACAACAGACAAAAAAAAAAATAAAAGAAATGGGGACAAGGACCCATCAGAAACAGAACTCGAAGCAGTGATAATAATAATGCTTAAGGAACTGAATGTTAACTTCAACAGAGAGATAGCAAGAATTAAAGAAAACTTACAAACCATTATAAAGGACCAGATAATGACTACATTAATTGAAATTAAGAATGGAATAAATGTCACCAAACTATATAAAATAGAAACACAAAGCCGTGATTTGCAGAAAAACCCAGCAGAAAGCACCCAACCAGAACAAAAAAAAAAATGAGAATGAATTGAGATTCCTCTGGGACTATTTCAAATGTAAAAATATTCAAATTATAGGTCTATCAGAAGGGTCAGAGAAAAAGCAAAGCATCAAGAAATTCTTTGAAGAAATAATGACTGAAAATTTTCCTATCCTGGCAAAGAAAATAGGTATACAAGCCTAGAAAGCACAGAGAGTCCAAAACAAGATGATCCCAAACAGAAACACACTGAGACGCATTATAATTAAAATTGCAAAAGTTAAAATAAAAAGAAAATTCTAAAAACAAGAAGAGAAATGCAAGTAGGAACTTCTAAAGAGACACCTATTTGACTCTCAGCTGAATCTCATTAGAAATTTTGCAGGGCAGAAAGGATTGGCAGAAAATATTCAATGTAATGAAAACCAAGGGTCTACAACCAAAAATAATGTATCCAGGAAGGTTAGCATTCAAAATTGAAAGATATATAAAGAGCTTCTCAGATAAGAAAAAGCTAAAGGATTTCATCGTCACCAAACTAAGTACTACAAAGAATGTTAGAGGGATATCTTTAAGATGGGAGGAGGACTGTGAGAGTGGGTAAATCAAGGGAAAGGCATGGAGAAGTTTGATTGTTACAAGGCCATAATCAAGGAGATGTAGTTTATATAACATGGGAATATAGTCAAGAAGTTTGCAGAAACTGTGTGGTGTTAGATGGGTACCAGGTTTGTTGTAGTGATGGGAGGAGAGCTAGAGAGGTGGAAAAAAAGAGAAGAAATAAAAAATACAAATTCATAGTCACAGAATAGTCATAGGGATATAAAATGCAGCGTAGGGTGTATAGTCAGCCACATTGTAATAAATATGTATAGTGTTAGAGGGGAACCAGGTGTATAGGAATGAGGATTTAGTAAGTTATATAAATGACTCATCAATGTGCTGTACATCTGAAGTCATTATTATATTGTAAGTAAAATATAAAAATAAAGATAAAGATGAGTGAATAAACAAATGGATAAAAGCAATGAATGGTGGGGATTGTCTTAAAGCAGGAACTACAGAGGACAAACAAGCATAAAATAGTTAAATCCACTAAAGATTAATGAAAATTTTTTTAAATAATCAGTGGGAAAGGCATATTGTGAATCCATGTACTTTTTGACTATCAATTCTCTGTGGAAAATGTAAAATATTTTAATAATTTTAAAAGTATCTGGAAATTATTATTACCTTTCCTTCATTGCAATACTAGACAATAACAGTTTTTTATTTTTCTCTATGACTTTGAAACAAAGCACATAATAGGGTATAAGCACATACATATTCTTATACATATATATTCATTTTTTATACATTTTTACATTTAAATTACTTTTAGTGTATATTGAATAAATATTGCTTACCAAAAAATGTAGATAAGATTATTTATTGGAAAACAAGTTGTTCTGAAAAAAATTAATACTGAAGTTAAAACTCTATTTTGATGTGCTGATAATGCATATAGCCTATAGCATGACTTTTAGATGTTCTTTAAACATGTGGAAAACTAAAAAGAACAGAAGTTATTTGGACAATATTAATTTCAAGATGATGAAAGGCAAATAGGTAGTTAAATAAATAGTCAAGTTTTAATTAAGTAGACATAACAATATCTTTGAAAAGTCATATATGTAAAGAAATATTTTTAAAGAAAACAGGGAAACCAGTTTATGTAAATATTATTTCAAGTATCCACAGTTATTGTTCTAATGTTTATGTTTCTTCTCTTCCTCCTGTGTTAAGAACCTCATATAGACCACAAGTGGATGTAGTGAGTCTTTCTTGGCAAAAAATAAGAGCAAATCAGAATGTAAATGTTTCCAAAACCCTCTAAGGAAATAAGTTGTGTTTCTTTTGCATAAATATGGAATTACCTCTCAGAGAGTAAAAGAGAACAGGAAGAAGAAGAAGGAGATCTTGCATGTAATATTAGCTATATCCTCATTACATAGACTGAGTTTTCCCAGAAGAAACTATTATTCATTCCAAGGTCAAATATATTGCTCAAAATAATAAGATTTCTGGCACTTTTATTAAAAATCCAGGTGTGCTAGCTATCATAGCCAGATGATACAGCATCTAAAAGGCTATATATTTCTGGGATTCCAAATATCATTAAAAGTATACATACTCATTACTTTCTTGGATTTAACATATTTTAAACATTGCTTCAGGGAAAAGGGGCTTTATTCCTCTTTCATAAATTTTATACAACTGTATAGTATCTTATTATCAATTTTCTTTGACAAAATTTCATAAAATGTTTTTAAATTTGTCAAATACACACAGTGGGAGGGTTCTTGACTAGCACAAGTGTTATTCCTGTGGTACAAATAACCAGAATTATATTCAGTTGCTTTGGATGTGAATTATTTTGTTCACTTTTATGAAATCTGATTTAACATATCCTGATTAACAAATATTGCTTACTGGAACATGGAGAAAAAGAATGCTTAGAGATAATCTAGAAATAAAATTATTTAGAAGTATAATTTTCACAATTTATCAATAATAAATCTGTAGAGCCAAAAAATACTGGCTCATAATGAACAACTGAAAAGAAAGTGAACTTATTTGGAGCAAATTAATTTGGAGAGGCTGAGGCCTTAAATTTTAATAAAATGTAAATGGTGCATTCAGTATGCAAGGCATCATCATTTGAACAACCTTTAAAAAGATAAAAAAAAGTCTCTCTGTTCTGGAAATAGCACATTAAAAAGCTGTGCATAGCCTAGTTATGTCAGTAAACCAGTGTTATGTGTGTGTTAGCAGACCACCTTAGTGGATGAGATGTATTATAATCAGGATGTTTATCATACATAATTACTGAACAGGAGTTGTGTTATATGGGACTGACAAGCATGGATCTGCAGTTCTAGATTTATGTCCCTTTAGGTTTCTAAGCAGAGCTTGTTATGTATAAACCAGCAGAAGCAGATGGACAGCTCTCCAGAGTACAATAGAACAATGTAGGATTTTACATGGAGAAAGATTCCTCTAGTAAAACCACAGAAATACAGGCACCTAGAGAGACAAATCCCACAACTGACCAGAAAGAATTACTGGTCACAATTAAAATTGAATGGGCATATTAATATATCAAATCTGGCAACAAGCAGGACACTTAAGGAGGGAGGGAAGGAGATAGAGATAGAGGTAGAGATGAGAGAGACAGAGGTACAGAGAGATTAATTCTGTTTAAAGACTGGCACAAGTCTGTATCAAGTAGAAATTGAAAGCGAAGACTCTAAAGTCATTTTTTGTAGATGTATAACTTTGAACACATTTGTTTACCTCTTTTCTGTTTTTTTCTTCCAAGTAATGGAGACAAAAACTGCATTATTCATAGGAGTGCTACAAGGATTAAATGTGATTACATAGTAGCCTGTATGCAATTTTGACTGTAATTATTATCCTAATATTAATGATGAGAAAACTTCTCAGTTTGATATTTGCCCAGCATTACTCAGCTAGTGACTAACAGAATTAAAATAAAATGAGTGTCTTGGTTATCTGCTGCTGCATAACCAATCAACCCAATATTTAGTGACTTGAAATGAGGACAGTGTATTATTTCTTATGATTTTGTTGGTTGACCAGGTGGTTCTTCTGCTGGTCTCACTTGAGCTCATTTTGCAACTGCATTTCCTTGGGTCAGCTGGGTGCTAGACTCAGCTACAACAGCTGAGATGGGAGAGACTTCCTTCTCAATATTTCTGTTCATGTTATTTTCAGGTTTTCCAGATTGCAAGCCACCAATCTACAAATGCCTCTGCTTGCCTCAGTTACAGATATCATATTGACTAATCAAGTCACATAGGTAAGCCCCTAATCAATTTGGGAAATGACTCTCCAGAAGCTACGATTTATTGAAGGTTATCAAAGAAACAGTTCACATGCATGGACCTGAAAACACTTTGATTTTTATGTGCTCTTTTACGTAAAATTTAAAATATTTTATTTATTTTTTGTTAATTTTCTTAACTTCTGGAATTATTCTCAACTTCTGGAATTTCAGTTAGGAAAATATTGGATTTCCCAACTCTTCTATTTTATGTAACCTTTTGTTATGTTTTTCTTTTCCTTATACTTTCTGAAGTATATTTTGTGTTATTTCCTTAATTATATATTTTATAGCATATATTAAACTATAATGTGTTTTTATTTTATTACATAGTACTTTATAGATGAAAAGGATTGGAAATCATATTTATCAATATATATTCAAATTACACAACCTTTCTTATTCCCTGACTTCTCCTAAGAATAACTGCCTTTTTTTCTTTCTTGTTTTCTAAATATTTCTGAAGATACTAAATAATATTTTTTGTTTTTCTTCTACTTCTTAATTTGTGTGTATGCGTTATATTTAGATTAGTATTTTTGTTTTTCTATCTTGGGCTTTTTCCTTCATGATCTTTGTTTACCCAACTGCCTGCTAATCCTTGATTGGTAATTCATAATTATTAATACAAAATGAGTAATTTTTAAAGTAGTTATTGTTATTATTATTAATAGCTAATACTTTTATTGCTCTCATTACACATAAGGCTTTCACAAATGTTAGTTCATTTAATTCTATCATCAACCCTAGCAGCTTGGTACTTTATCATCACAATTTCTTACATTAAAAAAATAAGACAAATTTTCAGAATCTGCCTAAGGCTACATGACTATTAAGCAGCAGACTATAGATTTGAGTTGATACATCTGGCTTAGAAATTGATCTTAACCATTACACTGATTTTTTCCGTAATTATTTTTGTCTACTTCTTAAGCCAAGAATGCCAACTAAGCAGCTGTCTTGTAGGATTATTGGGTAGAAATCAGACAATCAAATGGGGATTTCTAACTGTATGCTGACTCTAAAAAGGTTTACTATGGAGGTAAAGTGGTTGTATCTATTTCTCCACTAGAATTAGTTTTGTTTGTTTGTTTCTTCTTATGTACAAATTCTTTCTTTAAATCAAATAAGATAATTTAGATTATTTTGACTGGGTCTGCTTCAGTGTTTGTCCCCATCACTCAATCTCTCTAAGAGAGCCCTACTCTAAGAATGTCTTACACTTTGCAATTCTTGGGGCTTTATTATCATGAAGGACATATTTAAGTACCTGCTAATGTTGAGGTATGTTCCTTTGTAGAGTTTTTTAAATCGTAAAATGATATTGAATTTTGTCAAAGGCTTTTGCAATTTGTTGAGATAATTTACAGATTTTGCCCTTTATTGTCTTAATGTGATGTATCATACTGATTGATTTACAAATATGGGACCATTCTTACATCCCTAGGATGAATCCCACCTGGTCATGGTGTATAATCTTTTTCAGGTATTGTTGAATCTTGTTTGGTAATATTGTGTTGAGAAATTTTGAATCTATGTTCATCGAAGATATTGACCTGTAATTTCTTTTTTTTGTAATGTCTTTGGTTCTAGTATTAGGGACTTGCTGGCTTGGTAGAATGAATTTGGAAGCATTTCTTTCTGTTCAATTTTTTGACATAGTTTAAGAAGGGTCGTTATTAATATTTCTTTGACATTTACCTGTGAAGCTATCTGGTCCTGAACATTTATTTATTTTGAGTTTTTTGGTTATGACTTAAATTTCATTGGAAATAATTGGTCTCATTAATTTTGTAATTTTTCCTGGTTCAGTTTTGGAGAAATGTATTAGTTTCTTCTAAATTGTCAAATTTGTTGGTATATAATTGTTTGCAGTATTTTTTAATGACTACGTATTTCTGTAGTGTCAGTTGCAACTTCTTTTTCACTTACAATTTTATTTATTGGGCTCTGTCACTTTTTTTTGAGTTTAGCTAAAGGTTTGTCAACATTTTTATTTTCAAAGAATCAAATCTTAGTTGTTGATTTTGTCTATTGTTTTTTAAATTTCTATTTTGTTTATTTCTGCTCTGATCTTAACTGTTTTCTTCCTTCTGTTTACTTTGGTTTGCTATTTTTATTTTACTTTGTTATTTTGTTATTCTTTTTTTTTTCTCATTCTTTTAGTTGTAAAGTTAGATTGTTCTTTTAGGATTTTTCTTGTTTGTTGAGGTAGGCCTATATAGCTATGACCTTCCCTCTTAAAACTGGGATCTCTTTTTATTCTGTAGCCCTCTCTACTATAACCTACATCTTCTCATTACTAGCTGCCTTTCTGTGTTTACCCAAAGATATATACTCCTCACTACAAATCTTCATTCTTATGCCCTTGTGTTCAATCTTATCTTTATATTCATTCTCATGAGTATGCCAAGTACTAAAGAGGCCTGAAAAAAAATAGCAGAGATAATTAAATCAGTTTCTGTCCTTAACAAGGTAGGAGCATGGGAGAGTTCCCATTACCAACTACACAGAGGAAGCTATCAGGATGCATTTGGTAAGCTTTCCATTTCATTATTTAATAGAGTTAAGCATTTGAATTTTTTGACCCTATGGAAAGCATCCTATAGGTGAGCAAACCAGTGCCATGCTGCATTGTTGAAAAAAATCCCCACCTTCTTTTGAAAATCTTGCTGATGAACCACCAGTATTTATTAATTTCATAGAGCAGAGGACTCCAAACTTATTAAAACATTATTATATTTAACAAATTATCTAATTATCCAGGAGCTTGCAAAAGTATCACAATTATATCCAAATGTCATATATCACCACAGACATTGAATTAGTTACAGTTACTCATTTAATCACAAACAATAAGCATCTCCTCATCTAGAAGGACAGTAAAGTAATTATAAGTAGAAAGCATTCCCTTAGCCCATGTATATTTTGAGAATAAACACGAAGACAGGACACCTCATATTGTAAAGTGGCTTCCAGATTGGGATGTGAAATAACATAGCATGCTGACAAACTAATTTGTTAAAAATAACCATTAAGCAATTCAATAAACATTTCCACTTGCCCTCAAACACAAATGACAGCAGAAACTGTGAAATAAATTGACCTCAATGTGCAGTGGAGTGTGAAGCCCTTGAGGTGAGCCATGTGGGTAGAAATACTCATGCCTAGCAACAGCTAGCCTAGAATATACTTTTCTAAGAAAGAAGAGTTTAGTATAAATTGAAAAAGAGAGAGGAAAAAGGTTCAAGAAAAAGAAAAATGTCTATTATTCTCATATTTCTGTCTTTCTTTCTACAAGGCTTCATTTTTAGAGATTCCTACAAGAAAAACAAATTTTGAAAATACAAAACTAGTAACAAATGGTACTCCATGGATCTCAATCTGAAGATATCTCTGATTTGCAGCATCTCACAAGATATACCAAGAAATAGAGTAAATAGAATGTTAACAAAACAATCTTTCTCCCTATAGCATTCATTTTCTAACTTCTTCTTATTTCTGCAAGAAAAAAATATATACATTAGAAAATTAAAGCCTTGAAAACAGTTTTAGTCTATTTCTAGATTTAAGAAATTTTCATCTCTTCTTTGTTTACTCACTTACTTTAGTCTCCCCCGTTCCATGGAATTTATGCCTCCAAGAGTATCAAGACCTGTCTGTTTTATTCACTATTCTATCGCCAATGTCCAGAACAATACCTGACACAAATGTTGAGCTGAGTAATTTTTAGTGGGTATGTTATCATGACTTTACTTACAATGATATTGTGCAAATATAGGCATAGAACCAATAGGTGCACAATGCTTATATTGAAAAAACAAAGGGAATTCTCCAAATTTTGTAGACATTCTGGCTATAATGAAAATACATATAAATTGAAGAATTTTGTTTCAGTTTGATGTAGTTCTCAAGGACATCTATTTGATTTTTACATTTTAGTTTCGTCTTTAATATTATGATTGTTTTTCTTAATAAAATATGGTATCAAGATGAAAAGGAGATTTAAACATCATATATATGATTAGAGTAGATGTGGCTTAGGGTCTCTTTTAACTCTGAGGTCTCAAGTTTATTTTGTCCTCTCAACAAATGAGAAACTTCCAGAGGAGACTGGTCAATCAGTAATGCCTAAGGCTAGATGCTATATAATTTATTTTACCTACTGGGACAACTTCAAATATGAAATAAGATGCTTTCAATAATTAAATCAGAACAATTGACATAAAGGATACATACTGTCTAGGAGAAACTGGGGTTTTGTTGCACACTATACAGAGTGATGCTATTAAGATAGTCAATTATTGTCAACTAACTCCCAGAAAAAGCTGAAAAAGTCCTAATCAGTCTGAAAAAAATATCTATTTCTCTCTCTCTCTCTCTCTCTCTCTCTCTCTCTCTCTCTCTCCCTCTCTCACACACAGAGAGAGAGAGAGAGAGAGAGAGAGAGAGATTGAAAAAAGCTGGGAATTGCCCAGCATCTGAAAAGTCTGAGCATAGCACAGTACTCTTTAGTAGCAAAAAAAAAAAAAAAAAGGGGGGGCTATTAAAAATTGTAGGGAGGAAGTTTGCTATTTTACTGACCATCCTACTTTTGACATCTATTTCATTAAAAACCTTTTGCCTACCACTTTTAAGCCAAAGATTTCTGCGTATAAATTTTGGAAAGATAACTCAGTGGAAATAAACATCATCACAGATCCAAGTTTACAGTGTTGAGAAAGATTTACCAAATGAAAAACTTTATTTAAAAAATACTGATAACCTAAGAAAAAGCTGAAGGGATCAATAAAAATTGCAACCTGATCCAGCCTAAACTGTAGCAACTGATAATGATAACTGCCTTGTAAACTTGTGCCCAAGATAGGACTATCTAAAATATGTCATTTCTGTGACTGGATTTACTCTTCTAACCCTAAAAGAGTTGGTTTAAATTATGCTCACCAGAGTAGCTCTGCCTTTTATCTTCAAATTAATTGTGGTTTGCCTCTTCCCATTATCTACACATAACATATATACTGTAATGCTCCCAAATCTGGCTCACATTTCTGTAGTCCTGTTAATGAAATATTTAAGAGTGCTTTTCAAAATGAAAGAAACAGATAAACTCTTCTTTAAAATTGATGGGAGTCATGTAAATAACTTTAAGACCACAATAAGGAAAGGGTATTTCCTAAGAATGAAGAACTCAGGCTACTGTCTGGGAATGTTCAATAAAAAATACTTAATTGCCACAGACTCTAATGTGGAATAACTAGTCATGAAGAGACAGGCTGATATGGTGTAACAATATGCTGATGCATTGATAGGAGTGCAAAGATTAGCTGAACATTGATCATAGTGATAGCTTGTGTTTGTATGCATCTCTAAGTATTCTTAAGTGAATAAACAGGGCTTCCACACTGTGTTGAAATGTCCATGTAGATAATATTTTACCATTTTTTTGTGTTCCTTCTTGCTTCATATATACTTATGGTTTAAGAGTGACTATATTCAACAATTAAAATTATTGCTTTTTTATGTAGCTCTTGATTTTGTGAACATAGTGTAAACAAGAAACAGAAATTTTAAGATAATTTTGGAAAAATAAGATATGGCAGATACCATATTGACTGGAAATTCCCTTTTAAAAATTTTTAAATGTATTTTTTATTTTGAAATTTCAAAATAAAAAGTTTAGAATTGATTTATTATATAATAGGTGATGTAAAATTTCACTTGTAGTAATAAAACAATATTTTATAAAATGAATTTTCAAAAATAATTCCTATTTTCATATTTGTGATTATAGTAAAGAGACAAAATAGACATAACTATTATAGCAGCAACACATTTTACCTATCACCAAGTAATATAAAACAACTATGGAAAGGTAAAACCAGTTAAACCAAAACCAATTTTCTAAATAAAATGTAAGAATTAATCATTAAATATAATTCTGAATTATTTGAAAATAATATTTATTACAATATGAATACATATTTCAATATAAATTACTAGAGATATTTTAACTGTCCTTGGCAAGGTTATGACACCTTACTGAGTTGTCTCTACAGTGCTGCCAATGTAAGTGCATGGTGGCAAGTTCATGAACTTAATTGTCATATTTTGGGGATGATGACAGCTCTGATAGCCATTCCAGAAAAAGAATTTCAAAATTGCTTTGTAGGGTGGACTAGGCTCTGACATCAGTGCATAGCTTCCCAAGGGGAGTACTTCAAAGGTGACAGTAGTGATATTCAGCAATGAGGTATGTAGCTCTTTTTTAGAATCATTTTGTGAAACTAATTGTCCAACCTTCATATATACATATACATACATGTGTATACACACATATATGAGGGCTGTCCGGAAAATTTCAGTCATAAATACCTCTATTTGTAATATTACTTGGCTAGATACCTTCTGGACAGCCCTCATATATACATAAAGTTGTTTTTCAGTTGAATACTATTTTCATTGTTTTTTTAAAATTAAGTATAATTGACATATAAGATTATATTAATTTCAAGTATACAATGTAATGGTTTGATATTTATATATATTGTGAAACAATTGCCACAATTTACTTTGTTAATATCCCTCACCACACATAATTATCATTTTTTGTGATGATAACTTTTAGCATCTAATCACTTAGCAACATTTAAATGTAAAATACAATATTATTAACACAGTCACCAGGCTATACTTTACATCCCCATGATTTATTTATTTTATAACTGAAATTTTTTTATTTTTATACGTCTCTCACCCACCCACCACACCTTGCCTTTAGAAACCACCAATCTTTTCTCTGTATCCATAGGCTTTTAATTAAAAAAAAAAAAAGAGAGATTTAGCTTCTACATAGATTTAAATGAAATTATATGGTATTTGCTTTTCTCTGAGTTATTTCACTTAGCATAAGCCCTGAAGTTCCATCCATATTGTTGAAAATGAAAACATTTCATTCTTTTTTATGGTTGAATTATATTTTGTTATACATATATATATTCCATATTTCCTCTGTCTATCAATGGACACTTACATTACCTTCATGTCTTGTGTAGTGTAAAAAATGCAACAAACCAGAGGGTGCATATAACTTTTTAAATTAGAGTTTTTGCTTTGTATCATTATATTGCTCTTTTTTCTCCATTTAGGTCTGTAATATTTGCTGTATATACTCAGGTGCTCCTATGTTGGATGTATATATACTTACAAATGTTATATACTCTTTGGATTGACCTCTTTATCATTATGTAATGGCATTGTCTCTTAGTACAGTCTTTTTGTCTTAAAATCTATTTTGTCCGATATAGATATAGCTACTCCAGCTTACCTTTGGTTTCCATTTGCATAGAATAGTTTTTTTTCCATTATTTCACTTAGGTTTGTGTGTCCTTACATGTGAAGTGAGTTACTTATAGGCAGCATGTAGATGATTCTTGCCTTTTTGTTAATTCAGCCACTTTATGTTTTTTTATTAGAAAACAATATATTTACATTTAAAGTAACCACTTAGAGGTATGTACATACTGCCATTTATTTTTCCTGGCTATTTTGCAGTTCTTCTCTATTCCTTTCTTTTTCCTCTGTTCCCTTTCTTTGTGATGTGTCAATTTTCTTCAGTGGCATGCTTAAATTGGTTTATCTTTTATTTTCTAGCATAGGTTTTTCTTTATGGTTACCATAGGGTTATAGGTAATAAATTAAATTTATAGCAGTCTATTACATTGATAACTTCAATTTGAATGCATTCTAAAGCTTCACATTTTTATTCTCCCTACAAGTTTTATGTTGTCAATGTAGTATTTTTATTATTTATTTTGTGTATCCTTTAATGTAGTATTATGGTTATAGTTAATTTTACTACTTTTTAATCTTTTTTTTTTTTTTTTTTTTTTTTTTTTTTTTTTTTTTTTTTTTTTTTTTTTTTTTTTTTTTTTTTTTTTTTTTTTTTTTTTTTTTTTTTTTTTTTTTTTTTTTTTTTTTTTTTTTTTTTTTTTTTTTTTTTTTTTTTTTTT
>PVJL010015928.1:0-22595 GCA_004026885.1 Lyroderma lyra
GGACGCCCCCCCAGGCACACACGGACGCCCCACCAGGCACACACATAGGACCCCCCAGGCACACACAGATGCCCTCCCCCCATATACCACCACCAGCCATTCTACAGTCACTGCTGAGTGCTCATCGCCAAGCTCATAGTCGCACACTCACCTCTGAGCACGTGCAAACTTGCAAATTGCACACACTCACACTCACATTCACACAATCACTTGGGGCTGTTCTGGGTGTTTCTCCAAGCTAATAATCTAGATGCTGGGGAACAAAAAGATTGGGGGGCCCTGGACCCAAGAGTGACTCCAGGTTGCTAGCTGTCACTGTCTGCTCCCCCTAAGTTGGGAATACTTTACTCATCCAGGCCATTCACTGAGCCCAGAGGACTGGTAGGAGGGTCCTCTGATCCTGGCTCATTAGACAGCCAGGTGGGGCACCCAGGTGCCCTGTGTGGCCAGAGCCCAGGCGAGGCCTTGTGGGAGGCAGTGGAGTCCAACACATCTGATTTGGAGGAACCCATAGACACCGGCAGGCTCCCTAGAGATGAATGTAATTGGGTCTGACGGTTCTTAACTGTTTGTCTTCCTCAAACGCTTGTCCCTCTGCCTCCTGCCAGCCTAGTGCCCACAGCCCGGGGCAAACCCTCAGCTGAGACAGGCTCCAGAGGGGAGGAATGAAGGCAGGAGCAGGGGTGGAGCAGGGAGTTCCAGAACCAGAGCAAGAACCACAGCACCGGGCTCCAGTGTCCAGAATAAAATGTGGAAAATCTGGACTCTGCCTCTGTCTGTTTTCCTGCCTCTCCTGTCTCTCCCAGTCTCAGAAACGTCCACCAAAGGGTGCACAGCTGCCTGCTCTGGGGTCACAAAGGAGGGGTGTCACCCATCTGGCAGGTGCCGACTCGCACTCATAACCTGTCACTTCACCGAGCAGATGGCACCCAGGCTGCTAATTCATGCCGGTTATTTTTATGGGTGGAGGTGTGATGTCACAGGTACAGGCACTGGGTGGTGAACACATAACGCAGCACACAGATGATGTAATGTAGAATTGTACACCTGGGACCTATGTAATTTTTACTAACCAATGTCACCCCAGTAAATTTAACAATAAAAAAACAAAAAACAAAAAACAGGTCCAGGAACTTCCAGGGGGAGTGGCAGCTGGGAGGAGGGGCTATGCACGCCAGCTCTACTGGCCCCCATCAGTGCTGGTGTCCAGGGTCACTAATAACTTCTGTCCAGTGCTTCCTGTCCTGCAGGGGAGGGGAGTCCTAGGTTTTCCTGACACCCCAGTGTGCCTAGACCTGATAGAGTACAAAAGAAGGGAGCCTGGACCAGCTGGAAAGATGAGTCTTCCCCCACAGACGCTCATCCCCGAGTGCCACGAGGATTCAGAGATGAGGGGGGTCCACAGTGGCGTGGGGTCAGGGGAGGATTTGGACAGGAAGAGGGGCATCCCAGATGGGGGACAGTGCGAAGCAAAGTGGAGGGGCCAGATGACAGCTAACACTTCCCGAGGGCTGACTGTGTGCTAGGCTTTGTTCCAAGTGGTTTTCCAGGGCTGAATTTATTTAATTCTCACAAACTAAGGCACAGAGATGTTAAGTAACTTGCTCAGAGTCACACAGATAGTAAGTGGCAAGGCTGGGATTTGAACCCAGGCAGTCTAGCTCCACAGACCATGCTCAAAACCACTCTGCTTTACTGTGTGAGAAGTTACCTGAGTGGAGGGAGGATTTGGGATAGAAAGAGTTGGAGAAGTTGGGGTGCAGGGAAGAGTTACAAAGGGACTTAAATGCCAAAGAGATCTGAGAGCTGATCAGGTGGATGGGAGGGACGTAGAAGTGACAGCCTCTGTATGTCACCTGTACCTCTTTCTCACCTACAGCAGCCCCACTCCTGGCTCCTGGAGGGAAGAGGAGGAGGGAATGTTGTAGGTCATACATTGCTTTGTTGGCCCAGCCCCTCTCCCTACTTCCCAGGGACTGTTAATCACAGAGCCCCTCTACCTCCCACCCCAGTCCCCACCCAAAGGGGACAGGCACATGATCCAACCTGGGCAATCAGCATCCTTCCCTGAGATTTGAGCATCTAGAATCCAGTAAAGAGAACTCCTTCTCTGCAGAGAGCTCTTGGCAGAGGGAACCCTGGAGCCCATGGGCGAGGTTCTGGCCTGTAGAGAGGGCTAACTGAGAAAAGGAGACCGACAGCCTCGGCCAGCAGAGAGGAGAGGCCGAGAGGGGGGCCTTGTGGTGCAGGAGTCACATCCAGTCTCCCTGAAGCTTACTGCCCCCCGCCCCCCGCCGCCAACATTTGGTTTTAGAATCCAGTAACATCCTCTTTGTGCCCAACTGGCTCCAATTGGGTTTCCCTCATTTGTCACCAGGAGGGCCCTAAAAGGTAGTTCCTCCAAGACTCTGGAGGTGAAGGGACTTCTGGAAGCTTCTAGTGAAGTCTCCATGTGGAACTCGGGGAGCCCTGATGGTCATCCCCTGCAAGATGACGACTCGCTGGGCAAGCTCTGATCCACATTTGGCCCTAGCAATGCAGGGTCAGGGGTGAATTGGACACGGTGTGTTCCCCAAGGCTCTCAGCCTGGCAGGGAGACAGACCTGCAGACAGTGAACACCCAACAGAGCAGGGTGGAGAGTGGGCTGTGTGGAGCTGCTGACCCAAACCGTGGGAGCTGGGGCCGAGGCCCCACCCCCTGCCCCCAAGCTGTCTCCGTACAAGCCTGTAAGGCTGGAGGCAAGACCAGTTCTGGGCAGCTCCTTTTCTCAGGTCAGCTGCTACACTGGGCCCTTTCTGTCGCTCTAAGCTGAAAATTCCTCTCACCCCTTAAAACGGTTAGAAAAAAGTATTTCCTGAATCGTGGAGCATTTGAGTCTGGTGCCTGGGGATTTGAGTCTGCAGTTTTCTGTGCTACGGCTCTAGCAAGGCGAGCAAGGGAGGGGAGAGGGAGTCAGGCCCAGGGAGGGAGGGAGGGAGCCCTGGGTAGGCTCAGCAGCAGAGCACTGAAAGAGGAAGCTGTTTGAGTCCTCTCACACTGGGGATCTAGGCTCATTCAAGTCCTGTGATGCCAGGGGAGCAAATCGTGGCCATACGCTCCATTTGGCTTTTGGACTTGAAGTGTAACCTAAAGGGCACCTGACACATTACAAATAGCTCTCTCTGGCTGCCCGGGCTTGGCTGTGTGTGTGTGTACGTTATGTGCGTGTATGGCTGGGTCCAGCGAGGGCACAATGTGCACTTCGTGTGTATGCATACAGGCGAAGGCCTGGCTGCACTTGCCCAGAGCTCCGGCTTTTGGCAAGGGCTGGTCTTGGGAAAAGCTGAGAAGTTTGAGAATTCTGAGGCTGGAGCTCCATCCGCCTCGCTGGCCCTGCCCTCAGCTCTCACCCGCTTCTTAGCCTGCCTCTCCGGCCTTCCTTTCTGCACCGCTTCCTCACCAACCGCCTCTCTTGACTGACAAATGCCCATTTTGATTTCCATTGCAGGTTATGGGGAAAACCTGCTATAAAAACGCAGCTTTTCCCTTAAGGCCTTATAAACCAGATTTGCTACATCTCACTGTTTCTGGAAGAAAAATATTAGAACTCTGCATCTTATCAGGCAAGCTTTCAACCCTGGGGTGTTTTGCTCTAGGCTTCCCTCTCCCGGCCCCAATCTCACTTTACTACCTCATCAGACCTTTATAGACCCTTCTCTTTCCCCAGGTAACGGAATAAAAGGTGGGAGGAAGTGGCCTGGAGACACGGGAGGACTGAGAGTTGAGTGTCTTGGGTTCCAGTTCTGTGGTTGCCTATAAGTGCTTGTGTGACTTTGGGCAAATCTCTGCCTTTCTCTCCATAACTTGGAGGCATTAGATAACATCAAGTTAGCCCTGGGGGACTGTCAGCACCTCCACAGGTGACTTTTTTTTGGGGGGGGGGTGTATTTCCCTGGCTGGGAATCGAACCCAAGCTGTGGCATTGAGAGCACCGAAGCCTAGCCACTACACCACCAGGGAACCCCCAAGGGTGACTTTTAAGCAAGCAGCTTATTTAGTTATCTGCGGCTCCGACTTGTTTTAAATCATTGTATTAGTTTCCTGTGGTGGTCATAACAAATGACCGCAAATTGGGTGACTTAAACCACAGAAATTTATTCTCTAATGGTTCTGGAGGCTTGAAGGCTGAAATCAAGGGTTTTCTCAGAGCTACACTCCCTGCAGAGGCTCAAGGGGGAGAATCCACTCCTTGCCTCTTCTAAATTCTGGTGACTGCCAGCATTCCTGGGCTTGTGGCCACATCACTCCTATTTCTGCCTCCACGGTCACTTTGCCTTCACTCTGTGTGTCACACCTGCCTCTGTCTCCCTCTCCTAGAGACACACATGATGGCATTTAGGGTCCACCCAGATAATCCAGGACAATCTCTGCAGCTCAAGATCCTTAACTTAATCACATCTGCATAGACTCTTTTTCCAAATAAGGTACCATTTACAGGTCCCAGGGATTGGGACCTGATATCTTTGAGGGCCATTATTCAGCCTACAAAAACTACAGCATGAAATTCATTTAGAAATGTCACCCATCACTAAAGGCGAGTATGAGGTTTTCATATTTATCAGAGGGAGGCAAGAGTTCAAGGGCACTGAGAACCAGTGGACAAAATGACTGTAAGAGTCCTCCCGGTTCTATCAATTTGCAATTCTAACTACCACCTGCTCAGGGAATCAAGTTATTTAATTTCAATCAAACCAAGTACAATCAAGGAGTGAAATTAATTACCACTAGACAAAATAGTGTATTTTGCCATGTATAATGCACACATTTTTGCCCAAATTTGTGAGGGAAAAATAAGGACATGCATTATACATGGGTAGTCCTAATAATTCCCTGTCTATGTAAATGTTTTTAATTCTTTTATTTATGCTAATGAGCTAAAAGTATAACTCTAGAAATCAACAACAATATCCAGGCAAAATAAAGTCTGGAATATGGTAATTAGTGTGTTTTGTTTTGTTTTATTTTTTTAAATTAGTATTTATAATTTTATTGTTTTTTTCTTTTTTATTGTTAGACTTATTGGGGTGACATCTGTTAGCAAGGATTACATAGGTCTCAGGCATACAATTCTACAGTGCATTGTCAGCTTGTTGTATAATAAGTTCACCACCTAATGTGACTTCTCTTTCTATCACCTTATATTTAGCTTCCCCCCCTCCTCTCCCACCCCCTCCCTTTTGTTTTTTTTAATATAAAACATTTTTATACCTAAAATGTCTTGTACCTTGTATCTGTTCTCTTGTTTTTAAATTATTTATTACATAAAAGTTCTTGTATCATAATATGTTAAAAAATAAATGTTAAAATTCCTTTATAATTTATTTTTATAATACAATAATACAAAAAAAACAAGTACCTAAATATAAACAAATAAAAATTTGAATTAAAAAATTAAAACCAAAGATTTTTTTCCCTGAAAGTTTGGGTCAAAAACATGGGTGCGCATTATACATAGCAAAATACGGTAGCTCCCAGGCACATGGTATTAAGACGTTCCGTGGGTAAAATATTGTCTAGATACATGGGGGTCTTACATTCAGCTGGGGAACTGCCACTACAGGATCTTAGGTGCCACTGCCTGCTGGTTCCATGAGGGACCCCAGGCTCAGGACAGGTGGAACCCAGGCCAAGCTGGCAGAGTGGCTGGTGAGACCATGGCCCCATGCTTTCTGCACACCCCAGGACTTCACTCCCTTGCCTCAGTGTTCCCAGTTGGCCAGGTTAGGCCTGATGCCTACCTTCACCATGGGAAGATGGTCACCTCTCAGACCATTCCAGACAAGCCTGCAGCACCTCTACACCTGTCAGCTCCACTTAGGAACCTGTCACCAGGGATCACTTTGCTTCCCCCATGCCCACACATTCCTGTCTGCAGCCTCACAGCCTCCAGAAGCCACAGCCGGGGTGGGGTGGGGGAGGGGCATTTGTCCGGGCTCAGATTCTGGCTCCGCCATATTTGCCTGAGTTTCTTGGGCAGGTGACTTCACCTCTCTGGCTTTGGTTTTAGTCGTCTGTAAAACAGAGACCCTACTCTCACAGTGCTTGTGAGGAGCAGTGTGGCTGTGCCCAGTCTACAGTGGCCATGCTGCTGCTGGGGCTTCGCCACCTGTACCCTGGCATCAAGGTATGGGTACACACCGCTGGCCTGCCCTTCAGCCACTCCCAGGAGCAGCTTCCTGGCCTGGGGCCAGGCCCAGGTGATCTCCATTTTGATTTCTTGGTGTTTCTCTTCCTCTGGTTCTCTCTTGCTTTTCCTTTATCTCTCTTGATAACTGCTTTCTTCTTTTTTTTCCTCTCTCTCTCCATTCTGGATCCTAGAAAGCCCTGATATCCTGCTGTCCATCTGTCCTTTTTGTTCAGTCTTTTTTCCAGTCTCTCCTTTAAGTCCAACTGTCCACACCCAGCTCACTCCACGGCCTGCTGCACTTCCTTAGAAATAGCTCTCATATCCAATATCTGGTTATGACTCTCCAAACTAATATTTTCAGTTTTCTGCCATCCTTTGACTTGGTGTCATTGAGAACTAAAACGGTCCCTTTCCCAAGGCCATGTAAGCTCAAGTGGGACAACTTGATGTGGACTTCAGAGAGATCTCCACAACAGCTCATCTACAGACAGTTTTAGTGCCTGTTGCAGAAATGTCGCCAGAGACATTCAAACCAGAGACCACGAGAGTCTACCAGACATCACTGCCTGCCTTCACTCCATCTGATGATGATTCATGACAGACATCTAGAAATCTCAACTGGCCGCCTTCAGAACTCAGAAACTGGGATTATAGTCTGCTTTTATCATTAAATTTTTTCTTATGTTTCCATAAAGATGCCTCTTATTAAACACCTGATTGTTTATACCATAGGCTTAACTTGGGGAGCCCATTGGCATCACTACCTCCTAAAATAAGATACAGCTGTTTAACTGAACTGAAGTTTTCTCAAGACTGAGACTGGTTCAATGCAATAACAATCAATCAACCCAAATTCTGGAATGTGAAACTTCCAGGGATGTTTCAGAGGAGGGAACTGTGAGGGTTCAGAAAAAGCCACCCCAACCTGTGCCTCTGTGGCATATGGGTTGTTATGAGCTAAGACAACTTTTGTCTGTGGGCTCTTGAGAAACTTCTGCCCCTCCCTTAACTACCTAGAAGAACTTGAATCAGGGCTTTGCCCATAATAAGAGATCATCAGAGATAACTTCCTTTGACCTATCTATCAGACAGGGCAAAGTACTAATTAGTAAACATGTATTCTCTCTGCTATGACCCTTTGAAGACCCAAGGGACCTTACCTCATCCTAGCTCAAAATGTCTTTTTATTTTATTTTTTTTAAGTCACAGAAACTTTTATTGGGAACAAACTCAGTGTACACTACTCAGTGGGTGAGGTAAGGGGTACAGGTGGGCGCTAGGAGCTGGCCCAACCCACCACTAGGTTGACTAGACGTACCATTTTAAACAGACCAGAAAACAATGGGACTGTCCCATTTCAAATGGTGTGTATGGTCAGCCTCATCTCACTGGGCTAAGTTCAAGGTGTCAGTAAGCTGATCATATGCACTGTTGGAATCAGGGCAGGACTGTTGTTTTCTGTCCCGTTTATGAGGTCTGACAATTAAATTTGCAAATTCATACCAGAAAAATTGCTATATACCTCATTGCTGAATATCACTACAGTCACTTTTGAAGTACTCCCCTTGGGAAGCTATGTACCTACACCAGTGTCTAGTCCGCCCTTCAAAGCAATTTTGGAACCCTTTTTCTGGAATGGCCATCAGAGCTGTTGTCATGGTATTCTTGATGTCCTGAATGTCATTAAAATATCTTATTTTCAATATTTCCTTTATCTTCAGGTAAAGAAAAAAGTCATTTGAAGCCAAATCAGGTGAGTAGGGAGGGTGCTCTAATGCAGTTATTTATTTACTAACTAAAAGCTCCCTCACAGACAATGCCATGTGAGCTGGTGCATTCTCGTCATGCAAGAGTCAAGAGTTGTTGGTGAAAAGTTCAGGTTGTTTTCATCTAACTGTTTCACGCAGCCTTTTCAGTACTTCCAAATAGTAAACTTAGAGTTCCCTGGTGGTGTCGTGGCTTAAGGCTTCGGCGCTGGCGCTGTCAGTGCTGTGGCCTGGGTTCGATTCCCAGCCAAGGAACTACCCACATACCAAAAAGCAAAAAAAACAAAAAACAAAAAAAACCCCAGCAAATAGTAAACTTGGTTGACTGTGCAGTTGATACAAATTCATAATGAACAATCCTTTTGATATCAAAAAAGATTAGTAACATTGTTTTGACTCTTGATTTGGACTGATGGAACTATTTTGGTCATGGAGAACTGACTGACTTCCACTGTGCACTTTGATGCTTTATTTCAGGGTTGTATTGGTATACCCATGTTCCATCACCAGTGATAACATGGCCCAAAACATCATCTTGTCTCTCCACAAGGTCTTGGCAAACTGACTCTCCTTTGCTTTTGTTCATCAGTGAGCTCCTTCGGTACCATTTTTGCACACACCTTTCTCATGCCAAGATTTTTAGTTAAGATTTTCCTGTTTCTCTATCAATATTTATTTGGTCTGCTATACTTCTCACAGTCAGCTGATGATTTTGATGCCTAATTGGATGAATTTTTGCAATGTTTTCATCAGTTCTGCTTCTTACTAGCCACCCTGACCTCACTTCATCAGTGACACTTTCTCTCCCCTCAGAAAGACATTTAATCCATTTGTACCCTGCTGTGTTCATGGCATTATCCCCATAAACTTGGACTAACATGTCCCTGATTTCACGTCCACTCTTGCCAAGTTTAACAAGAAATTTTATGTTTGTTCATTGCTCTAATTCAAGCTCCAACATTCTCACGACAGCACACAGAAACCTGCAACAACGATAACGAACACCACTCAGCAAGACACCACCACACGTCAACACGGAGACAGCTGTGAGACACAGGTACACCAAGGTCATGACACCTTACCGGGTTGTGTGTACAGTGCTGCCCACATGAGCGCACAGCGGCAAGTTCTCAAACTTAATTGTAGGACTCATAAACATTGTCTGGTCAGTCTGCCCAGCACAGATGATCGCTGGGGCTTGCTTGCTGGGTCTCAGGCACTTTGGGCTGGAGTGCACAGGCCCAGACCTGACTGGTACAAAATACAAAAATAGACTCTGGGGTCCAGCTGTTCCTGCCCATTCAGAATGTTTTCTATAGCCATTTTTCCTTTCTGTCTTAGGACCTCCCATGCAGGTGGGATCTCTGACTCTTGTGGGTTTTCCATACATATGTATGTATTAAATTTGGTTATTTTCTCCTATTAAAAAAAGAATGAAATAGCTCTCATAGCCAACCCCTTCAGGCCATCCTCAAGGTTGCCACTCTAGCTCAGATATGCATGCTTTAAACTACTGCAGAAATCTCCAAATGGCTTCTCTTCACTCATTGCCAAAATAATTTTCCAAAATTCCATTTACATCCTGCCCTCTTCACAGCATGGGTCCCTGGCACTTCAAATGCACACCATTTCTATTGTTACTCAGATGCTCTCTCCTCTGTCTGGGTTCTCCCCATCCCACTTCCCAGTGAGACCAGGAGCAAGGAAGGGATGAGCATATGGTCTGTCAGAGGTGGGGGCCCAGTACAGAGGAGGGGTCCTGAGGACTTCACCCAGTCCATTGGAGGAGGCATTGCCAGGACCGGAAGCAGAATTGTAGCTGGGAAGAGCTGGAGAATAATCCAGAGTATGTGCTAAGGGGCAAGTGGGAGTGCAAGGACTCTGTGATCACAACCAGAAGAATCAGGCAGAAAGAGAATTTCTGTGTGTAAAGCTATGTTCGAGGGTCAGGAATGAAAACCGGGATGGCCTCCTGTCTCCCAGGCACTTTGCTGGGCTGGTTTGTGCAGGTGCAGGAGTAAGAGCTCAGAGGTCTGGAGAGGGAATTTGGCGTGCAGATGGTTAGACCCTGGAGGAAGAGAGAAGAGCCAGAGAGGCTGGAGCTGGAGTGATGAGGACCCAAGAGACACCTTGGTGGTGGGTAGCCAGGCAGAGAGAGATTCTGGAGACAGGTGCAGCGGATGTCTCTGTGGTGTGCAAAGTAGATTTCTCCCCCTTATCTGCCATGTGAGATCTTTAGCAAAGTGTGCATCTCACACTAATGCTCAGGTATGAGTGCATCTGGGGTTGGGGGTTGGGATAATCTGGAGGAAGTTGGGTTTCTCTCCTGGGTCATCCTGATGAGGACAGAGAAAGGTACTGAGGGTGCAAAGCCAGGGGAAGAATGCAGGGGTGCTGAGATGAACAGCCCTGGGAATTCCCAGGAAACTTTTACATTGGACCCCTTTTGTGACTGGGGAACATGAGAACAAAGCACTGTATAATTTGCCAGTCCTGGGTGGAAATGGTTGGCAGGTATGTGTGTGTGCATGTGAGCTAAAAAATTTGCATTGAGACCCCAGGCCTACGTAGGTGCGACGTGACCACAAGTCAGTGTAACTCCTCCACCTCCCACATACCTGGACAAAATGCTGCTGGACCATCAGTGCTGGCACAGGTTCAGCCACTGACACAGACTCACTCACTCCCCAAGCATACCAAATTGCCCACAGCTCTGCAAGGGCATGGATGCTCAGGTGAAGATCAAGCGATGCCTTTGCCAGTCCACAGCTCTCTGGTGCCCTTTCCTTGAGGCCAGTGCACCAGAATCAACCCATCTATTGGACTGTGCATGCACTCCTGGGGTTCTTGATTTTATCAGAGGCTGGGAAAAAATAATATAGTCAATGAAAGTAGAAAGAGGGTATCATTTAATTTCATTAGTAAAAGGATGGGATCTCATTTCACATTCCTCACTGGTGGAGAGGACAGGTAATTATTGGTGCTTTAACTCTGACCTCACTGGATAGGTATGCCACTGGGAGAGGCAGTTGGAGATTGCATCCCTGATCCAAGAACCTGTGTGGTCCTTGGGGCAGCACAATATGATGTGCCAATGAGGAGAGTCAGAATATCAAGTCTGGTCTTTCCGATGTTTCCTACAGGTTTCCAGAAATGTAATGGGGCTTTGCGATACGAGACTTTTTTCATAGTCCATAGCCATGGCCTGGCTTTGCAGGGGTTTACTAGGCATGGTGAACCCTTTGTCCAAGAAACACTAGAATATTCACATTAGACAATATTCATCTGTGGCCATGGTGAGGGCACAGATCTAGGCTTGGGATGACAGCCTTCCCCAGCTTCAGAGCATGCTTTGGCCTGGTTGAAATGCACCATGGGCTGAAAACAACTCTAGACTGAGTCAGTCCAGGCAAACCCTGATGCTTCTCACATGTGTAGTGAGTGCCAAGAGGAGGCAGGAGGCTGGATCAGATGCCCATAGAAGACCCTTTCCATATACTCCCTGGTTAGGCTGACCATACATACTATTTTAAATTGAACAGAACCATTTTTTCTGTACTGTTTAAAACAGTACTTATGGTGAACCTAGTCTCACTAGGCTAAATTTAAGGTGTCAGTTGGCTAACCATATGTACTGCTTGAAAGGGGACAGAAAAAAAGGAAAATTTTCTTCCAAAAAGGCTGGGGACCACTGATGTAAAGGATGTTGGATTGGCCTTCATCCTGAAGGTAATGGGAAGTCACTGAAAGTTATAAACAGGAGAGTGAAGTCATTAGATTTGTGCTTTGGAAAGGTCCTTCTAGTTTCGGTCAAAGAGGAAACTATTGCAGGTCGGGGGACAGTTAGGAGGCTCTCAGTGTGCGAGATGATGGTGAGTTGGACGTGGGCAATGATGGTGAATAGGAAGAGAAGATTAAGAATAATTGAGTGGAGGGATGCCTGAATGTCTTCTGTTATTTGGTGGCTGGACGGTAAGACAAGCAGAGTAGAGACCATGCTTCCCCTCCCAGTAGAGCTCCTCGGTGGAATTCACAGCATTTTCTTATATACTTCAGTCCTCTGCCAGAGAGGACATCTGAGAGAACGAACTGCATTAGGCTGGAGCTGGGCAGGAAAGTCCATGCCATTAACAGTGTGGTCCTGAGGCCAACAGAACCTAGCTTTCTGGGGAGAGGATACCACCTTATCCTTCTTGGCTTTGGCCTGTGACCTCATGCCTCACCTGTTCTCATCTTTCTTGCCCATTGGCCTCTGAAGCTGGGGTTCCTGCTTTTTCCCATCTGAATGAGCCCAGCCACATCATATGCTTTTGCTGACTCAGTCTGGGCACCTAATCACCTGATCTAGTTCACCCTATGAGGAAGTCCTGGTCCCTCTCATGTCACACCCCAACTCTGACTCAACCGTGTTTTCTATGCTGTTGAGCATCTAGAGGCTCCAAAAGCCTTCTGTTCAAGGAAAGCTATGCCCAGAGGAACCATGAGAGGCTGAGTCATAACTAGTGGCTCCTTTACTCTGGGAGTGAGTTGAGCTCTCCACCACAGCCATGCACACCCAGGCCCAAGCTATGAGATAAAATCTAAGGGCCTGATTTCTGGCTCTGTGCTCCCAAGGGTATTGGGCCTTAACTCCCAGCAATTCTTAAGTACATACTCCGAGAGCCGCAAAATTCCTTCCATTCTCAGTTCAAGTCAGAATAAATATTTCCCCCAAAGTGCTCCATCTCTGAGCACTGAGTAGGAGAAGAATGTGAGTGGAGGGGGAGAGCTTCTGTAAGTCTGAGGGTAGAGAGACAAGGACCACACTTCCTACAACCAGCCCTTCCCCACACAGGTCCAGCATTCTGGCTCCAAGGATTAATTAGGTGAGCCTAGCCCTGGGGAGCATATGGCTTCTCAGTTTTGTTTCCAGGTAAAGCCTGAAAACAAGGTGAGGGGGAACTATGGGTAGGGGGAGAGGCTCTGGGAAAAGGTGGATGCCAACAAGTATCCAGTGTTCCCTGGCTCTGACTCAACTGGCTTAGACAATGAGTTTCAGTATCACACAAGGCAAGAAGCCCAAAGTGGAGATGGGCTCCAGGTGCTCCAGGGGCAGCTCTAACTCTGCTTTCCACTCTTGGCCTTACTCTGATATTCTGGGAGAGACTAGCTCTTCCTATGTGGTCCTTTGAATTTTTACAAATCAATATGAGCTCATGAGCCATGTCTCCCAGCCGTCTTTCTCTCACATCTCATTGACCGACATTGTTCAAATATTCATTCCTAAAACAATTGGCAAGAATATTAGGACCACTGTGACTGTCTTAGTGAAATCCAACACCTTTCAGAGCAGGAGGTTGCCCTTGAATACAATCGAGGTTCTGCTGGTGGAAGAAACAGTTAGCAGGTGGGATGGATATTGGGTAAGTAACCAACAATGCCCACTGCAGGGAGTAAGGTTGAAATCAGTTTGGATTCTTTTTCTGTATCGCTTGGCAAGCAAAGGCTTTTTCTTTTTTTTAACAATAAATAAAAAGAGATGAAAGTCATGGCAGATCAGGGGCTGAGCTGGACATTTGGACTGAGTTCTTCCCAGCTGTACTTTCTGCTGCCCACAGCACTTTTCTGTCCCCTGTCTTAGTCAATAATCATAATGACCCTGTGAGCAAGGCAGAGAAGTAATGATTATCTCCATTTGACAGGTGAGGAAGCGTAGATACTACAAGATAAAGTGACTTTCCAAGATCCATTCCAGGCTTCCCTTTCATTCATGCTACCCAGATATGCCAGCATAAAATTGTGGCTTATTTTTAGATATTTTATAATAGTAAAAAGATTGAGTCTCACTGGTTACATGGTCCCAGGGGGCCAGCCTGTGGAGTTCTCAGGACACTACTCAGGATATCTAGGTCACGTTCTTCCCTCCCCCACCTCAGGGAGGAGCTGCCAAGATGTCCTTCTGGCCCTGATCATGGCCTTGTCTATTATTAATAGTATGGAACTAGGGTATTCCCAAGCCAGTGGGGCCCTGCGGTGAGTGGTGCTATCCTTGGTGCTGGCCTCTGCCTTCCTACCACCCCCTGTCCTTGATGCCTTCACTTTGCAGCTCCAAGGCTGGACTCTTAAGTCAGGACTAGAGGGATTATGGGAATTGCAGTGTTTTTCAACATCACTTTTTCTCCCCTACTTAGGGATTTCTCCATGGCAGACAAGGTGGGGATGAATAAAAAAATGATTTGCAAGTTGCAGATACATGCTCTCACATGGTTCTGTTGGCTCAGTACATGCCTACAGCGCTAGAGAGCCTACGTTCTTTAGTTTAAGGGTTGGCAAACTATAGCTGGCTCATCATCTATTTTTGTGAATAAAATTTTATTGGAACATATTATGTTTATTTGTTTCCTAATTGTCTGTGGCTGCTTTTGCTCTGCAACAGCAAAGTGGAGCAGTTGTGATGACCATGTAATCCACAGTCTAAACATTTACTAACTGGCCCTTTACAGGAAAAACATTGACAATCCTTGCTCTAGTTTATTCCATTTGGGCAGATTTTTGTTCTACACACAATCCTGTATTATTGATAATTCCCTTTATCCCTATCTTCCCTCTAGTTCAGGATGGGGTCTTTCTCTAGCTCCCTCTGTTTCTGGATAATCAGGCTTCCTTGCCTATATGGGTCCTAGGTCCATCATTTCTTTAAATTTAAACTACTCTCCTCAAATACTAAGTCAGTGGTGTTCTCTGGACTCTTCCCACTGTTGTTTCCCAAACCCACCCATCTCAGGCACACAGCCTTCCGCTCATCTTCACCAAACCTAGCCGCTGGTCTAGACAACACCAGCAGTTAATCCAGTACTCACCCGTGAGACTCAAACTTTTTTTTTTTATAACTTGCAGCTTTTCTCAGTATGCTAGGACTTGTTTGGTTGCAAATAACAGAAACGTTATCTGAATTAGCTTACTTGAAAAAAATTATAATTCCACTGAAAAGTCCAGAAGTATCATAGATCTTATGGTTCCCAGTATTCAGGTGTTGCCATCAGAACTCAGCCACGTGTTACCCCTTGGCCCTGTGTCCCTCAATATTGGCATCGTTCAGGCGGGTCTTTACCATGCGGTGGGCAGAAGCCTGCAAAAACTTCAGCTTCTCAAGTCCTCTCAACAGTCTCAGCAGGAAAGAGATCCTTTTTATTCTAACAAAAGAGTTCAAGTGGCTTGAGTGGGGTCACATAATCATCTCTGAGCCAATCACTGGCCAGGGGAATGGAATATTGTGATTGGCCAGACAGGACATATGGTGAGGAGGGTATTGGGTGAGCAACCCCACTGGATGGGCAGATAGAGAGTGGCAGAGGGCAGAGCCGCAGGGGCAAGTGCTCCTACAAGATGGACGATGAATGGATGTTGGCCAGGCAAGCACTAGAGACAAACACCTCACCTTACCTGCTGGGTTTGTAATGCTCCTCCCTCATGGATTTTTACTTTCTCCTTCTCTGCTGTCTTCTCAAGAGGCTATAACGATGTTCGAGCCTCTCCCAGCTCATGTGATAAAGCCTATGCTTCCTAGGCTATCATGTACCCTCCCTCTTGCCTGTCCTACCTCTGCCTTCTCCTTTATCTCATAAGCTCTTGCACTGCTGAGCTCCCACCAGCAGTTCCTCAAATGTCCCAGGTCATCACTGTGTCTTTGCACATCCTATTTCCTCTGCCTTTCCCACTTGGTCATTTGTATGACACACTTCTCATTGACTGTCCAGACCCAGAATCCTTTTCTCTGAGAAGCCCCCTCCTTACCTCCAGGACAGGAGAAAGTGTCCCAACCCCTGAAGTTATCACTGCCCCTGCTCCAATGTCCGGCAGTCCCTCTGATCCTGCGCTTATCCCACAGGGTTTATCTCTCTCTGTTTATCTTTGTTTTCTCTTTTAGACTATGGGATCCTTGAGGGGCAAGGACATTTTCAGGAAATGTTTGTTAAATGAAAACATCTTCTCAGTGAGATGGCTTTTGTGTGGCTTCTCCAACTCCAGTCTTATAGCAATGCCAGTCCCTCTAAATTCTCATAGGAATAATGAGAGACCACAGGCTTAAAAGGGGGTTGAAGTGAATTAGCATTACTAGCTAATTCAGTAGATACTTAATATAAACACTTTATGTGCCAAGCACTATGCTAAGTGTTGGAACTACAGGGGTAATTCAGGCATTTTCCCAATCTCAAGATTGATAGATAGACAAGATTGAATGATAGACAAAGGAAGATGTCTTGTCTTTTCATCACTCTCTGCCTAATACCTAACTTAGTATCTGACACGTAGTTAATATTTAATAAAGTTGCTGAACCAATAAGAGAATAAACACATAAGTGAAGGAACTAATGCTATGGAAGGTGTAGCTAAGGCTCTGTCAGCATGTGGGGGTCAAAAAGGAGTGCCAGAGAGGTATTGGTTCATCGTCTCTTATTCGCTGAGGGTGCCAGGTACTGTGCCTGTTGCTGAGGATACAGAGTGAAGGGGCATTTGTCCCCTATTCTCTAAGATCCCACAGCTCAGGAGATGGGGCCAGATTTTTTTTTTTAAATCAATGATTACAAGACAGTATGAGAATTACCAAGCAGAGACAGGCTGAGAACTGTGATAAGAGAATGTGGTGAAGGAGGGTGCAGGGAGGGGAAACCCGTGAATTCATTGATTGGGCAATCAGTGTCCTTCATGAGGAGATCTCAATATTCTCAGCCCTTTTCAGAGTTCTCTGTGGGAGCTCCAAGTAAATACTAATCCATTGTTCAAAGAGATGTAACTAATATGAGGAGGGAGAAAACATACTCATAAGACACTCAGAGTGAAAGACATTGGACAGTGGCTGACTACATGCTAAATTCAAGGCAAAGAAAGTCACAGAAGAGAGAACACAGGTTCACAGTGGGCCCAGGTGGCTGGAAAAGCTTCCTGGGGGAGAAACATGGGAAGGGAGCTCCAGGGACTATAGATCTCTGGGGTCTCCCATGCCAGGCTGGGGGCCTTTTATACTGCTGTAATTTACTCTGTAGGCAGCAGAGAGTCATTGAAGAGTATTGAGCTGGGGAGGAATATGATTAGATCTGGACTTTAGAAAAATGACTGGGAGCAAGACAAGGATGCAGGATAGGATCAAGAGAGACCAGCTTTGCCATAGCACCAGTGAAAGGTCATGATGACCTCAACCATATCCTTCAATTGAGATGCCCTGGCTCCCAACAGCTGCATGGCCATTGCAAACAGGTCCTTTCCCTTGGTGCCTGGTCAAGTAAAGGCTTCTTGGAGGTTGCAATTTATTCTTTCATTTAACAGATATTTATTGTTCTAAATACACATCCAGATACTGGGATAGAACTGTGGTCAAAACAATGACTCCCCTGCCTTTGTGGGGCTTCCACCCTAGTAGTTACCTTTATTGCTGTAGATTGCTCCCAGGGAGAGAGGAAAACTGATCCAGAATTGCCTTTCAGGGCAGTACATCTGGGAGGTTCTCTTGGTGATCACTCAGCTTTCCCTCACCCCAACTCTCTCCCACAGCCCCCTTGGCTAATAAGCCATGCGCTTCCTCCATTGTATCCCATTTAATCCTGATCCCCAGCAGAGCCTAATGAGGTAGATGGTGGTGCCCATTATGCAATGATAATGTGTGGGCAGGGACTCCTGGGCTGCCCTTGGCAATGGCTTTCCTTGAGAGTACTGAGGCTGAGGGCATCTGTGGGAAGATGGGAGTTTGTGGGAAGGCCCTGTCTCGGGCCCGGAGGCCTCCTCAATGCCCGGGTTTGTCCACGGCAAGTGGGGAAGGCCTCCCATCTCACCAAAACCAACCCTGAAATCCTCAGGAATGCTAATCAGGCTGAGACATGGGGATCTAAGACAACAACTGCAATGCAGAAAACACAAAATAACCAGGCAGCCTTTGTAATTAACTTTCGCTCCCTTCCAACAGTCATTTGGAGTTAATGGTTTCTTAATTCAGTGCTCATTTGGTGACTCTAATTTCCAATTAATTTTGCCGATTTTCCTTCGAGGTGCTCATGGTGTGATAGAAATTCCTGCGTGGTAAAGTCCCCACCCCAGGGACCTGGTGGGGAAGGGAGGGGCTGACATCAAACTATCACCAGAAGGCTGGACCCTGTCTGGGTGCCAGGAGCCAGAGCCTCCTGAGTCAAGGGGTCCTTGGCGGGTGGGTGGCTGAGGGGTCTGCTAGGAGGGACTGGTGAGAGCTGAGAAAGTAGTACAGGGGTTGAGGATGCCCTTGAATTTCTCTGGCTCTTGACAAGAGTTTTGACTTATTGCAGGGGGTGTGGTAGGAGAGGAAGCCCAGCCTTGCTGGGAGGAGAAGGGAAGGATAGGACCAAGGACAAAGCCCTCCCTCCGGTCAAGCAAAGGGGGATTTGCAAGGTCTCAGTGCTCTGAACCAGCACATTGGTGCCTGCCCAGATCCCCTTTGCCTGCCACCCCCACAACACACTCGCCCAGCTGCTGCAGGCATCGCTCTCAATGGCTCACAGCCCCCCTCTTCTCTAGAACTGTGGCAAATGGCATTCACCTCTGCTGGGAGGTTCCACCCTCCCTGCCACTCGGGCATCCTGTAGACAGGGACCGAGTGGTGTGGGCCAACGGCTGTCCCCTCTGCCCCTGTCCCTACCCCTGCCCCTTGTCTCAGGGTGCGGCTGGCTCTGTGGTGTGGTTGGTGTTCCCGAGTGTGCAGCCAGACCCCAGCTGAGTCCACTTTCTTACTTAAGTCCTTCCCGTGGTCTGTCGCCCTCCCTCCCTCCCTTTCTCCTTCGAAGATCACTCAACAAATCCCATGCACCTGAATCACTGTCTTGGGCTCAGTTTCTAAGGGACCCAAACTCCAGCAGTGCTGAATTGTGTTAAACTCTTGTCTGGCTCTTACAGTGTGCAGCCAGTGTTCTAAGTCCTTCACCAAAAAAAAAAAACGAATTTCAGGAGGAAGGCGAAGTCAAATACATGGTGATAGAAGAAGAACTGACCCTGGGTGGTGAGCACCCAAGGCAACATAGAGATAATCTATTATAGAACTGCACACCTGAAACCAATGTAATTTTAGTAACCAATGTCACCCCAATAAATTTAATTTAAAAAATGTATTTCATCCTCATAGCAACTTTGTGAGGTAAGGAATTGTTAGCATCCCTCTTTTGAGACCAGAAAATTGAGACTCAGAGAGGTTGAGAGACTTCCCCAAGGTCAACTAAGTGCAGAGGGGGAGCAGGACTCAGTCAATGTGGTTGGAGACCCCGTGTCCTTAACCATCATGCTGTCTGAGATGTAGCCACTGACCCAGCAACTGCCCAGAGGCATGGGCGATGTAATTCAAGAGCCCGAGCCGTTCAGAGGGGTAGGGACAGCTTTTCCTGGGGTCTTTGTCAGGGGGACTGGGGGAGCTTGGGAACCCTGCAGTTCTGGCCCACCATGTCAGGGCCTCTTCAGTACCCGGGGATGGAACTGAAGGTTGATGGCATGACTCAGTGGAGCAAGTGCTGGTGTGAAAGTCAGACAGCCCAGATTCTAGAGCTACTGGCGTGACTTGGGATGAGTAACTCTCCACCAGCAGAACTCGGTTTTGCCATCTCCACTTCCTAAAGCAAAAACTTGCCTCTTGCCTGGATATTGCCGATGGGTCCATGGAAGCAGAGGAGATACATTCCATGACCTGCAGGCGTCAATGATCTGTCCCCAAAGGATTGGGGGAGCGGTCCATAGTTACGGGAGAACCAGGGTCACAGTGAGCACTCCATGCCCATTTATGGAACGTTCATCTGTAAGTAAGCATTTTCGGGTGCCTACACTATGCCAGGGGCTGCACATGTAAATCATGTCTCCTCAGACTATGGGGACAGTGGAGGCACCTTCACAAATGCCATCAAATCACTGACCCACGCCCTACTTGCTATCGAAGGACTAGTCCCCTATAAAGACGCCCCAACACACATAGTGATTTTATAGTTTCCGGGGGTTTCCCCATTGTACTTGGGGGTATGCCACGTGCTTGCTCTCCTGCCTGAGACCCTCTCACTGATGCCCACTGCCTGTGCAGCCACAGGAGAGTGCCCCACTCTTGACTCCATGGCCAACGCCTTGCATGGAAAGACCTCACTCAGCTGGCTGCACTCCCAAAGCTGCCAGTCCATATGGGGCCACGAAGCGTGATTTTCTCTTCGATGCTCCCCAAAAGAAGAAGAGAGACCCCCTTGGTCCCCTGAGGCAGACCTGGGGCAGGGTGAAGGTAGTAAGAGAGGGTGAACAGTAGTGGTATAAATATTTGTGTTTTTTCCTTCCTCTCTGCCCCCAACCCCCACCTCTATCCTGCCTCCTCCTTCTCCTGACCTTAACAAGACCATATCCAGGGCGGCCTCCTCCCAACAGGCCCGGGAGACAGGGGTTTGGGGGTGAGCCCTCTGTGAGTCCCATTCCCCTTCCACTCCCTACCCCCCACAAATGAAACCAACCCTCACTGATGTCAGTGGCAGCAGCTGCTGCTAGATCAAAGCCTCTGCCTGCAAGCTCGGGGCCCAGGGCTTGCCGGAGGGTGCCAGAGCCTTCGTGGCTGTCCCCGTCACAGATCCCCAATCCCCAGCTGGTGAGAGCTGCAGAGTCCAACCGTCCAGGACTGGATTTCATGGGGGATTTTTTTGTTTTGTTTTGTTTTTGTTTTTATGTTTCTCATGCTGAGTAAGAATGACAACTTTGCAGGGACGAGCACCTCCACTTCCCTCTCGGCTGCAGGGCCACAACGCTGCATGATGTGCAACCGCAGGGCCCGCCTGCACGGCTGCTGGTCGGCCCTGACGGACTCGTGCTTGCCGTGCGCCCAGCTTCCTGGCTCACCCTCCCCATTCTCCGTAAGCACAGCCCTGGCACGCCCCTCTCCGGTTCAAAAACCCTCAGAGATGTTCAAAACCCAACTGGATGAGCAGCCACACACTGGCTGTAAACCACCTTTACTCCTATCACAGCCTGCAGTCAAACCTGGAAACCCATTCTTTCCTAAACTTGCTCCTTGCTGCCAAAGCTCAGGGCCTTTGCACATGACATGCCCTGGGCTCCCCGCTCCCCGCTTCTATCTGTGAAAATGCACATTTTTCCCAGGGGGCTGGTGAGGACAGGAAGGGCCCTGGCCACGGGGCCTGACCCCAAGTCAGCCACATTCCCCACGCTCCTGGTGCCCATGCTCCTTGGCCTCTGTCTTCCCAGGTTTGGTGAATGTAGTAGAATTATAGTCACAGGGTTGGGAGGGACCTGGGAGCGCCACCTCCTCTCATGTCCACCTAGTCAGTGATTCTCATATCTAGGGTGCGTCAAGTCCCCTGGAGGGCTTGTTAAAACACAGATTCCTGCGCCCCGCCCTCGGAGATCCTGATTCAAGAGGTCTGGCATGGAGTCCAGGAATTTTCGTTTCTGACAAGCTACCGGGTGATCCCAAAGCTGCTGGTCCAAGGACCACACTCTGGGAACTGCTGGCCTAGATTTGGATTCAGAAATGAACTTTGTATCTCTGTGTCCCCCGAAGGACCCAATGCCTATACACTCACCCTCCAGGTTTGCCATCCACTGACGCTGTGATGACTGGGGGAGGGGCAGCCCTTTCAGAGCCCTGGCGAGGGTCTCAGGGACCAGCGTTACACAGTCAAGTCACTGACAAACACATAAAGTTCTCTGCAGGGAAAATAACACAGGGATCCCTAAGGTAGCATCATGTAACAATATCAATAGTGGTGATAATAATAGTCATAACATGATTAGGATATAATGTTGCCTGCCCTAATGTGCTAAATCCAGATTGATCTGAGCAATATAAAAGGAATTACTGGCATACACAAATGCTCACAAAGGCTAACTTAGACGTCTCTGGGGCCATTTGGGCTATGGCAATGGTAATGATGACTGTAATAACAAACCAGGTTTGTACACAGCTTTAGAGATTCTAAAGCACTGTCACGAGTTTATTTTCGCAGCAACCCTGGGAAGCAGACAGGCAGGAAAGCGGCTTTGCTTTGTAGATGAGGCTCACACCCGGCGTTCAGGCCTCCATCTGGCGAGCACGGGCTGAGTACCTGTTGTGTTCAGTCAGGCACTGGGATCAGCTTGCAGGTAAAACACAAGACAACCAATTAAATTTGAATTTCAGACAAACAACAAATCACTCATTAGTGTAACTATTCCCCAAATATTGCACGGGACGTACTTACAGTACTAAACATTTATTCACTGTCATCAGATTTAACTGGGTGTTCTTTATTTTATTTGCTAAATCTGGCAACCCAACTAGAAAAGTAAGGAGGGGATAAAAAGAATGAAAACTATTCCTTGCCCTCAGAACAAGGTCCCAGCCTAGCAGGAGAGGAGAGGCCCCAGACGGACGATCGGTCCAGGTTGCCGGCGGGGTGGGCAGATGGCGGTGCCGCTGGTCCCTGACCACACTGAGGGCTGCAGAGGGAAGCTCAGAGGCTGGGGGAGCTGAGAGGAGGCACCTGGACCCCTTTAGGGGTCTTCTTGGAGGAGGTGGTACCTGGTGGGTCTTGGCTGGTAAGAGTCAGGGAAGAATGGTGGACAAAGTGTGCGAGGTGAGGAAGCACTGTTTGTGGGGTGCCCATGGCAGGAGAAAGCACTGTGAGTTAGGGGAGGGGAGGGGAGGGCAGGTGAG
>PVJL010015929.1:0-22586 GCA_004026885.1 Lyroderma lyra
CCCCTGAACCCCGTGGGCATTCATTACCAGTATGAGCGCTGTGGGTGCGGAGTCGTGACCCCCCAGGCATGAGGGAAGCCTGGTCCAGCCCCTCTGTCCCCTGCCCTAACAGGACGCACCTGGGCCCCGTTTCTCCTCTGCCCTCCGCTCCTCCCAGAGTGTGACAGACGTGCGGCTTCAACAGCCCTGACAGCAAGTGCTTCTGTCCCACGGCGACCTTTGTCTAGGGAGACGCTTTCTTTGTTTTGAAGCGACGCTCTGACACACACACGGGTGTTTTCAAATACTTCCCCTCCCACTCTGTCCTGTGTCTCTGTTTGGTTCAGAGGGCGATCTGCTGAGACAGACGTGGCACCGTCTTGACTGGACCATTTCATGCCATTTGGGAAGTCCTCTCTCAGTTTTTAATTGAAATTTTTATTGAGATAATTGTCAATCCCCAGGCAGTTGTGAGAAATGATGCAGAGAGATCCTGGGTGCCCGTTAGCCAGTTTCTCCCAATGATAAGGATTTTGCAAAACTCTAGGACACTATCACGACCAAGATGTCGAATCTCTCACAATTTCTAAGTGGATTTAGAAAGAGTTGCTCTCGGGGCAGTTGGAGGGGCAGCGTGTGTGTCCCTGCCCTTGGCCTTGGCCAGCACTGCCCTTGCAGCCCTGCGGCCAGTGGACGGATAGCGTCTGATTCGACTCTGGTGCTGCGGCTCCCGGGGTGGCCTCCCTGGGACTCAGGGTGGGACGTGAAGGTCTCTAGGGTTCTTTCTGTTTCTGGCATTTCATGGTTTTGCACACAGCTCAGGGCAGCTCCCGGCCAGCCAGCCCTGCCCTTTCTCTTAGCTCAGTTTTACGTTCCTTGGCGGCTGTGGCAGCACGGAGCTGGAAGGCTCTGTTTTGGACATCTGTTTCTATTTTCCCAGCATCCTCACTGCGTTTCCTCAATGAACTGTTCCCCCACCCACCCTGGTCCCTGGGGTTTAGGGGGACCGACACCCCATTCCTGGCCTAGGGCTGGGATATGATTGGTTTACTAAGTCTAGGGAGATCTTTCCATTCATGGACTGCTTCGGGTGTGGGGACGTGACCTAAGCCACTGAGAAGCCATCTGAGGGCCTCTGTTAAAATGACAGGGGATGCCGAGGGGTTAGGGTGTGGGCCTGGTGGTCCGGGCAGTCACCTTGCCCCTCGACGGAAGAGTGTGCTCCAAACGGGTCAAAACAGCGGGAAGTGGGACTGGCAGATGAAAAGTGGGGGTGGAGGAGAAACTGAGTCCCAGAAATGCCAGCTGATCTGCTAGAGGTTACACAGCTATTCCCAGTGGCCCTTGAGTTAAACAGAGCCCCCCTTTACCTGTTAAATTCAGGTGAGTAATGGTTATTGCCAGGCAAGAGGCAGGTACTGACTTGACGCATGTGTTCTGTGCCGGGTCTGCGGGGAGGAAGGCTGGGTCGGAGGACAGGAGTTTGCACCCACCCGTGAGCTTGGGCTTCATCGTGGGCTGGAGGCCGTTTCAGTCTCGTTGAAGAGCTCGCAGGCGTTCACAGACATGATCTCATCTGCTTTCAGCTGTACCGAGTGACATCACCTTGATGCAGAAGTGCTTCCCTCATAATGAAGTCAGGGCCGGAGCCCACCTCTGCCCACCCACTCCCACGGCCCAGTACGACGTGCAGAACTCGTCTGACGCCACCAGGTCCTGTTTGGTGGCCCTGTCTCTTCTTTGGGCATTGAACAGAGTGACTCACAGACCTCGACCCTGAGCTGTTTGTCAAGGAGCAGTGACGTATCAAAGGGGAGATGACAATGTGCTACCTCCCCGAGCTGGCTGGGCCTCGTTAACACCGAGCCTCTTAGGGTTCAGGTCTAAGCACAGAGGGGCAGGGGCCACGGCTGAGGGGCTCCCTCACCACCTGCTCTCCCCATTGGGGGCTTCTGGAGAGTCTTGGCACTCCCTGAGGTGGGAATGGCAGCCTCCGGGCACAGAGACCTGAAATAGTTCACCTGGGGAAGCTTAGGCGTGTCCGTCATCTGTCTCTCTGTCCATCATCTATCTAAAGCAAGCAAGCAATCGAGGCCAACTTCCTCATCCGTAAAAGGAGCGTAGTAATGACATCTACCACGGAGAATTGTTATGATCATTAAATGGATTATTATATGCAAAGGGCCTGGCAGTGCGGCTCAGAGTGAGTGCAAAAGCTGCATTAGCTGTCCCCCATCTAAATCTTGCACCTCTATCCCCCAACCTTCTCTCGTGTTGCAGATTCCAGAGGTCATCTGCATCTGTAGATACGAGTATCATCCCTCCCCGCCACCCCCCAATTGCCAGGCCGGGTTGGGGACCTCAGGCTTGGAAGCTGAGTCTGACCCTGGGGAATGTCAGGAAGTGAGAGTGTGGAGCCACTCAGGTCAGAGGGAGGTGACCGTGTTCTGCACACGCGTAAGCTGGGGAGACTGGAACAGTGGCTCCGAGAGCTAAATATGCTCCATATGGCTGTGCAAACAACAGTAGTAACAATAACAACAATGGTAAGCATTGTGGGACCCTGGGTGGGGCTCATCCTGCTGCCTCAGGACTCTGGTGAGAGCCCCAAGCTCAGGACCATCAGCATTAGCCCGGGAGGGCAGCCCAGGAGCCGGCAGACCCCGTCCCTAGGGCCCACGGGGAGGCGCAGCCACGTCTGCCACCTTCACGGTCATCTGCCACCTTCACGGTCATGCTCCCACCCTCCTGTGAAGGGTAGGTCCGCGGAGTGTGTAGGCTCGTGAGGCAGGAATCCAGTGGGGTGATGTGTCATTTTCTGTCCCTCTTTGGAGGCCTGCAGGAAGTGGTGGACAGGCCTTTGTGCTGACGATAAGAGCCCCGGGACCCTGCTAAGGAGACTCCCAACCTAGGAGGAGGGTCAGAGGCTCTGATGGGAGCCCCTCAAATTAGGAAATCAGCTTGGAGGGAAAGAAACAGCTCATCTGGGGGAATTGCTGACTGTTGGCAACACACATCTTTGAGTGACCCAGGAGGCAGTCCTTCCTACGACGCCCCTACCCTTCTCTCGGCGTGGGTTAGGTGCTAAGAGTTTTTAGCACCAGGTTGGTGTGAGCGTACGATGTCACAAGGGTTCCTTTCACTGGGAAATTTCCTGGGAACCCATAGCGAAGGGGGTTCCGGAAAGCTAGCTTCCAGCCGTGGGACGGAGCGCTAAGGGTGCCGGTTTGCCTACGGGTGGGCCAGCCGGCGTGCAGGCTTCTTGGACCGGCCGACTGTTACCATTTCGTGATGTCTTTCATGGAAGACTTGTACGAGAACCTACAATAGTGCAAACCAGACTCGGGTCCACCAGTGTGACCACGACTTGAAATAGCTGGCTGTGACAGGATGACTCCTCTCTGTGTGCGTTAACTAGATTTATGGCACCAGCGACGTGCAGGGGGTTGGCCTTGGGCTCTCGGATTAAGTAAAGGGGCACGTGTGAAAGCCGCCCCTTTCTGCCCTGCCCAGCGGCCGGCTCACCTGGCTTGGCTGGGTCCTTCGTGGAGCGGGTCGCTCAGAACTCAGAGCTGCTTTCTTTCTGGTCCCATTAACACAGACCCCTCCACATGGGTGATGGGCGATGCTCAGCTGAGTACGGTCTCCTCTGAGCAGGGCGGGGACTTTGTTCAGACTGGATTCTGACCGTTATGATGAATGGTATCACTGAACTGACTTTTCTGTGTTTTGGATAAAAGAAAAAGAAATAAAGTATTAATGACCCAGGCTGTCTTACTGCCGGATAGACCTGCAATCAGAAATGCAGAGAACTTAAGACTTGACAATCGCTTGAAAGAACCTTCGCTCGGCTTCTGCAGAGTAAGTGCAGGTTTATCTCGAGGGTCAATTCTGATTCTGGGCCCAGTTTTAAGTGTCTGCATCTTGAAAGAAGTCACAGTGACATTTTGGGACTCCTGTTGAATTTTTAGAGTAGTCACTGAATACAACGGCAACTTTTGGCTTATTACAAGGATCTTAAAGGGCACAATAAAAGAACAAAACCAACAGTCTTTGTCTGGTTCCCCGGAAACCAGAACCTGAGACACAGGCCTGACTGTTAAGCTACCTCCTGGGGAATGTGGTTCTCGGGATACAAAGCCACAAGTGAACTGGGAGGAGGGACGGCCAGCGCAAGGATGGGTTACTGAGTGGGCAGCAGGTGCTCTATCTGCTAGGACTTTCTGGGGAGGTTTAGGGGTGTCCAAGCTTTTGGCTTCCCTGGGCCACATTTGAAGAAGAATTATCTTGGTTCACACATAAAATACAGTAATGATGAGCTAAAAAAAAAAAATCGCAAAAACCATCTCATAATGTGTACAAATGTGTGTTGGGCAGCCTGGTTTAGGGAAGGCACCCGAGGACTGAAGGGTGCCCACGGATCAAAGGTGGCCCCAGGGGCAGTGGTGCCCTTGCATTTCCAGGTCAAGCACAGAGCGAGTTTGAGCGGTGCCCCAAGCAGGAAGTGGGACGTGCCCAGGGTGAGACGATGATCTGATGGCACCTGCTTAGAGATGGTGGCAGGTGGGCAGAACAGTCTGTGCAGCAGGGATGGAGGTGGAGGTGGGGTTGAGAAGTGGGCACCAGAGGTGTCTGAAACAGCCCCCCGCAAATGAGCACATGTTCACTGTTTTGGGTGTGGGGTGCAGGGACAGTCTAGGTAGGAGACCTACTCCCCATTCTCCGCAAATGTCTGTACTTTCCCTAATATAAAAATGTCTTAGGTATGTAAACATATTTTGTTCTCACAAAACTTAAACTGCAGCTACTTCTGAGAAAGTTGTATGTTCAAACTTAAGTTCATACTGAGATATACAGAGTACACGTGTGCTGGGTAAGCTGACGGGCCACAGCGTGCCCAGATATTTGTTTAAACATTATTGCTGGTGTGTCCGTGGGAGTGCTTCTGGCTGAGAGTAGCATTCGAATCAGTAGACTGAGTAAAGCAGACGACCGTCCCCAATGTGGGTGGGTCTCCTCCAGTCCCTGGGAGTCTTGAGTAAAACAAAAAGGTGGAGTTGGGGAGCATGTGCTCTCTGCCTGGTTGGCTTTAAACGGGCGCGTGAGTCTCTTCTGTCTTCGGACTCAAGGACAGGCTGGAACTCACCCCTCAGCTCTGCTGGGTCTCCAGCTTGCTGACTGCAGGTCCCGAGACTTGTCACCTCCATAATCTCATGAACCAATTCCTTATAATACACCTTTTTGTGTATATTTATATATATCCCTCTGAATATATAACCAGTAAGATCTATAGATATAAATCTTATATATCTTAGATATTTATGGGTGTGAATATATATATCTATATCTCATTGGCTATCTATGTATGTATCTGTCTTTCATCTATCTTCTATCTATCATCTATCTCTTATCTATCATCTATCTATTTTATCTATCGTCTATCATCTATCTATCATCATCTACCTATCTCCTATTGGTTCTGTGCTCTGGAGAAGCCTAATACAATATGTATTTCCCCCAAAATCACGTTTCAGAGGGAAGGAGGATGTGACTCAAGTATCCTGGCAGTCTGATGTAGCTGTGAGCCAAATTCTCCAAACCTCCTGTTGTGTCCTTTATCAGCCTTGCTTTGCTTAGTCCTGTAGCCTTGGGAGAAGTTGTCCTGTACGCCCCTGCCCCCAAGGGTGGCTCCCCACCACCGCCCCAGCCATTCTTCTCCCTTGGCCTTTGCCACGAGGAGCCTGATGTGAGGGGAGAATTCAGCAAATATTTAAGTAAATATTTATGGAATGAATACGAGTTAAAAATAGAACATGTTCTTGTTTGATTCCTGGACTGGATACACGACCAAACAAACCCAAATAGATTTTTGCACAGATTACAGCCACCTTCCTGACCTCCCCAGACGAGTTCAGCTACAGCTTCTCTGCTTTTTCCAGACCACTGTGTATATTCAGTGGCTCTTGCCCTCATTCCATGTTTTTGTTGGCTAGAGCTTGCGGGAGTGAGCTACTCAAGGGCAGGGACGATTCCTTGTTTACCTTTCTTTTGTCAGTGCTGAGCAAAATCTCTGGTGCTTAGATATTTGGAATTAATTAGATTCTGATATTAGCCTATGTAAGTCGTGACAGCTTCAATAATGAGATTAAAATGAAGAAACCCACCTGTGGTATAAAAGAACTAAGCACCCCTCACTGCTGAGTGATGCTGGGCAAGCCGCTGGATTGCTCTGTGCCTCAGTTTATCTAAGTGAAACATGAGAGACCAAACAGGGTTAGGAGATAAATGGCTGACGTTTCTAAGGATTCATGACTCTTTCTCACGGAGCCCAGACATGGCTTACTGTTCTTAATGTAGTACTACGGGCAGCCCCTGCTAGTTGATCGGAATGATATTTGAAAATATAAATCACATTTTCTCTCTCCCTTGCTTAAAACCTCCCAAAGAGCTGATTCCAGCCTGATGGCAAACTAAGATGATTGGAGAAACCTCCAGCTGCATGTACACTCAGATACTCTAGCCAAACTGTCACGGCAAACACAGAATGCGTGGTTGACCCCGTAGGAGACGAAGGAAAATCCCCAGTGACCAGACACACAGACGAGGCCGTGAAGAAGAGGAAGAGGCATGTGAGCGAATGGCATGGCTGCCGAGGGAGGATGAGGGTGAAGGAGGGGTTGAGTGCGTTATTCGGTCCAGTAATTGAGTTTTTAGTCAAACTCTGGGGCAGGAGATGCAGTCTTGGTTCTGAAGGAGGCAGAGAGTTGGAATGAAAAAGCACACAAACCAGGATGTTTGAAGGGTCCATCTGTAGTGATGAGATTCTCGGGAGAAACTTCCGCCTGTCAACATGGAGACATGGAAGCATGTCTGTGCTTTGCTCTGGGTGAAAAACATTGCCCTTGTGATCTGAAAATCTTTTTGTGCTTTATGCAGATTCGGGTCAAAATCTATTCTTTTCATGCTCCTGATAAAACCCAAACTGAAAAATTAATATATAGTTGTTACTCCTTGGGTACCTGGCAGAAGTAAACTCAAAACTCCTGTGAAGGAAGGTTTCCATTGCCCACACCATAGGTGTTCCACAGAGCAAGATGGAAGGTGAACCCCAATTCGCAATTATAAAACATACAAAGAAACAAAACAACATTCATTAGAGAAAGTTAAACAATGTTAAAAAATTTAATATTTGTAAGTGTTTGAGACATAGTAAGTCCCATATAAATGTTTAGATAGATAAATGGATACATTTATAAATAAATAAATAATTTAAAACGATGAAAACATCAAGAACTTGGTTAACGGAGAAATTTATAAAACATTTTCAAGTATGAATGAATGTGTGAATGCTGTATGTCAGTTAAATGAACAAATTACGAACAAGTCTAAAAAAGAGCAAATGTTAGAAGGATATGTGCATTGTGATTTTATTTATGGTTTAAGACCACACTTAATACACTGTATTGCTTGTGGGTGTATACATACATAATAAAAGCATAAAACATACATATACCTAATAACTTCCTCTAAAGTCAGGATCGTGGTTACTTCTGAGTATGAAGGGAGAGAAGAGGAATAGAATTGACTCCATCGTGTCTTATTTTTTAAGCTAAGTGGTAGAAACTTAGTGTTTGTTAAATTATCTTTATATAATTTTCAAACATGACATTATTAATCATCACCATAATTACAAAAGAAAAATGTGGAATAATTGCTATTTACTTATCCAGAAAAGAAACTATAGGAGAACACAGAGCAAGCCCAATAAAGTAATGGAAATGACTAGCAGAGACAAGAGCAAAAATTCATGAAATAGAACATAAAGAAACAACAAAAGAGAATGAAATAAAACTAAAAGCCAGGCTTTCGAAAAGCTGAATGAAACAGACAAACCTCTAGCAAATTCGGTCACGTCGTATATACGTATGTACCACCTCCTCTTTAATCTTCCGTCGACGGACACCCAGGCCCCCTCCACATCCTGGCCATTGTAAACCATGCTGCAGTGACCATGTGGGTGCCCGCCACCCCTCAAAGCAGTGTTTTGGGTTTCTTTGGATAAATACCCAGGAGTGGGATTACTGGGTCCTTCTTTGTCTCTTGTTATAGCCTTTATTTTAAATTCCATTTTGTTGGCATACATATTGTTACTCCAGCTTTTTTTTTTGTTTCCATTTCTATGAAATATCTTTTTCACAGCCCTTGTGTCTTTGTCTCTGTGTGTCTTTCAATCTGAAGCGAGTCTCTTGTAGGCAGCATATCCATTCAGCCTTCCTATATCTTTTGATTGGAAAAGTTATTCCACTTACATTGAAAGTAATTGTTGATAGATATGTAGCTATTACCCTTTTATTATTTTTAATTTTGATCTTTTTCTTTTTTTGTGTCTTAGGAAGTTCTTCTAACATTTCTTGTAATACTGGTTTGGTGATGATGAACTCCTTTAGTTTTTTCTTGTCTGGGAAGCTCTTTATCTGCCCTTCGATTTTAAATAGTAGCTTTGCTGGGTAGAATACCCTTGGTTGTAGGTCCTTGGTTTTCATCATGTCGAATATTTTATGCCGGTCTTTTCTGGCCTATAAAGTTTCTGTTGAGAAATCAGCTGACAATCTAGTGGGAGCTCCCTTATAAATCACTAGTTGCCTTTCTCTTACTGCTTTTAGGATTCTCTGTCTTTAACATTTGCCATTTTAATTTTGATGTATCTTGGTGTGGGTCTGTTTGGGTTCATCTTGTTTGAAACTCTGTTTGCTTCCTGGACTTGTATGTCTATTTCCTTCACCAGGTTAAGAAAGTTTTCAGTCATTATTTCTTCAGAAAGCTTCTCAATCCTTTGCTTTTTCTCTTCTCCTCTGGCACCCCTGTGATGCCAATGTTGTTACACTTGATGTTGTCCCAGAGTTCTCCTAAACTATTCTCACTTTTTGGATTCTTTTTTCTCTTTGTTCTTCTGATTGGGTGTTCTCTGCTACCTTGTCTTCCCAAATCGCTGATTTGATCCTCTGTTTCATCTAGTCTGCTGGTGATTCCTTATAGTGCAGTCTTCATTTCAGTTGTATTCTTCACTTCTGACTGGTTCTTTTTTATGGTTTTTATGTCCATTTTAGCACTTGCTGTGGCTTTGTTGAAGTTCTCACTATGTTCCTTGAGCATCCTGTAACCATCATTTTGAACTCTGTATCTGGTAGGTGACTTGCATCCATTTGTTTAGTTTTTTTTTTGTTTTGTTTTGTTTTTTTATTTTTAGTTTTCTCTTTTCTTTCATTTGGGAGCTATGTTTCTTTCAATGTATTAGGTGGATCTACTATGTCTTCCGGTCTGCTCGGTGGCCTTAGGTAGTAGGTGCTCTGGTACAGTTTGCCTGGTCTCCAGCTCCAGGTATGCAAATTGGATGAGACAGGGTCTCAGGGAGTGACTAGAGTGAATTGTGTTCACCAGGTTAATGCAGAGTCTGGTTTGGTGCCAGTGCTGAGCCTAGAGCTACTCAGTATAAGTCTCAGAGCACAAGACCAGTCGTCACATGCCCTGGGCCAGCAGACCTGATGGTTTTCCAAGAAAAAGTGCAACGTGGGTGGGACTGATTGCTGTGGAGAAAGTGCTTCCTGGTGTTGGAGGAGGCGGGTGGGGCTCCTCCAGTGAGTCAGCAGGGTGGAGCAGCAGAGCTCACTGAACCAATCAGGTTCAGATTTGGCCATGAGGGGGCGGGCACAACACAGGAAAGATGGCGCAGGCCAGTCAGCTGTGCTGGGGGAGGACCCCACACAGGGAAAAGTAGCGACTATCTTCCTGCCTTCTCCAAAGCCACACACCTCAGACTGCCCCTTCCCCTGTATGTCTCCAACACCTCCCGAGTCACGGTCCCTCTGCTGGAGCCCACGAAGAGTGCCTGCGAGCGGGTCCGTGTGGGCCCTTTAAGAGGCTGTCTGGGTGTCAACTGCCTCAGTCCCACTGGATGGTCGGAATTTCCACTGTTTTTCAGGGCCAGATGTTGTGGGGCTGCTCTTCTCAGCACCAGTGCTCTGGGCTGGGAAGCCTGGTATGGGGCGGGAGCCCCTCACTCCTCTGGGGGAGGCTCCATGGCTGAGATGTCCCTCCTGATTCTCTACCGGTGCTGGACGTTTGGAACTGGTGTCCAGCATCTCTGCCTCTTGGCGTGGCTTCTTTAGATTCTTCGTTATAAAAATTCTGTTCAGCTAGACTTCAGATGGTTCTTCAGGTTGGTTGGTGTGTAGTTTAGTGGTGATTTTAATGGGTTCACGGGAGGTAAGCTCAGCATTTATCTACTCCACCATCTTCGATGTTTGGTCTTTTTATGCCCTGGGAAGAAGTCCTAGTTAAGAAAATGTTTTATGAATATTTTCTTGTGTGTGGCTTGTCTTTTCATTTTCTTATCTATGTCTTTTGAAGAGAAAACATTTTAATTTTAATGAAGTTCAGTTTTTCAAATTGGTTATAGATTACTGTATAATATCTATAGAATCTTTGACTTGAGATTACAAAGATTTTCTTTTACATTTTCTTCTAGAAATTTTAGAGCTTTTGGTTTTATATTTGGATCTATGATCCATTTCAGGTTATTAGAATATGGTGCAGGTCTGGATTGAGTTCCTGTTTTTGTTTTGGGATTATTCTAGCACTGTTTGCTATAACAGTGATCTTTTCTGTATTGGATTATCTTGGGACTTTTGTCAATTAACTATATAATGAGGGTCTATTTCTGGACTCTCTATTCTCTTCTATTGATCTATATATCTATCCTAACAGCAATACCACACTGTCTTTATTATAGTAGCTTCATAGTAGGTCTTAAAATCTGGTAGTGTGAGTCTTCCAACTTTGTTCTTCTTTTTTAAGATTGTTTTGGTCATTTTAGATTCTTTGCTTTTCCATGTAAAGTTTAGAATTTCTACAAAAACACCACCTGCTATTTTAATTGGGATTGTATTGAACCTGTAGGTCAATTTGAGGAGAACCGACATCTTAACAATAACTTAACAATTGAGTCTTCCAATCTATGAGCATATAGTTCCACTTATTTAGGTCTTTTTAATTTTTCTTCAGGCTGATAAGTTTTGGGAGATTTGTTATACAGAAGTAAATAAACACAAACATCTGCTTTGTTTACTATTTTATACCGAGAGGCTAGAACAATGCCTAGAACATTTTCTGGTATTCAGTTAATGCTCAGTGAATATTCTTTGAATGAAAAACTAGTTGGTACACAAGAGAATGTTTTTGCTATTCTGAGAATAGGTTCATATCTACTCCACATGATTGTTGAAAGAAAGACATGAGTGTAAAAGGCTTTTTGAATATTTGGCACACTTGGCACTTAGTAAGTATTAATTATGTTAAAGGAAGAGAAAGGGTAGACAAATAATTTCTTATTGGCTAGGTGACACTCTATTTTCCAAAGTGAAGAATGAAAGATTAATACGCATTTTGAGAGAGGATAAAGGGTGAAATTTGGCTTAGTAAAATATGTTGATCCAAATTGCGTACACTAGGTGTTTGCACAAATCTCCTTGCTGACATTTGGAGAGCCTTTGTCATTGGGGAGATGTTGACACTTCAGAGCAAAACAGTGCGACCGTGGGCAGCTCTGCGAACCTCCTGTGGGAAATGCCCATTGCGGTGGGTCTGGACCCACCTTGTAGGAGCCACTTTCTACAGCACTCCTGGTCAGTCTGGGCCCTCCCATACGCTCCATCAGAACATTCAGGAAAGCCCAGCTGGAGCAGGACAGCTCAGAAGCAGTGTGGTGAATAGAGAGAGCTCAAGGTCTGAAGCTACGTGGACTTAGGTCTGATTCCTGGCTGCACTGCCTCCCTGGTGTGTGACCTTGGACAAGTTACGTGTTATCTCTGAATTTCAACTCTTTCATTTGTAAAGTGGAGAATATGAGACTACCTGGAGGAGTGCTCTAAGACGTAAAAGGAAATAATATATAAAAATGCTTATAATAAGTGGTAGTCATTAGTCCCTAAACTCTGGCTAGAGCATTCTATGAAATCCACGCTTCCAGGGCAATGCTCTGTTGAAGAAAGGGGGCTTTACAACATTAGGATTGCCTGCGCTGTTGATAAATAACCTGGTTAAATGATGTCTTCTGACAAGAAATCTTGATTCAAGCAAAACAAGAACAGCATCAAGCAACTATTCAACTCAGAAAACAGCACAGGTACACCCCCCACCTGGCAGTGTGGGTCTCCGGACTCAGAACCCAGCACCTTTTCTTTAGTGAGGTCCATAAACACGTTTTACGCCTCTCTTATATTTTAGTGTCTTTGTTTTCCTGCAGTGCTGTCTGGCACTTCTTAGATCATTCTTGGAAGCATTGTTATTAAATGCCAGAGATGGATGGGTGGTGAGAACGTGTCACTAGCTCGTCATTTCTGTCCACGTGGGTGGGGATACTGAGCTGTATGGAGGTGGCTCCTTCTTTGGAGCTCAGAGGCTGCTGAGGGAGGGTAGCAAGGCAAGGCAGGTCTGGAGATGGATTCGTGGGCTCGTGCCCTCCTCTCGCAGGGAGACATGGGAGCTGGCACATTTCACAGTGTTTTCTGAATTCCTCTTAGCAGTCCTGGGGGTAGCATTGCCAAGAGACATATGTCCTCAGTATTTCACTAAACACAGGCAGGCACTAAAACATGGTGTGCTCCCAAGCTGTTTATAGGTATTGAATTTTAAGTAACTGACACTCTTGGGCATCTATTCAAAGAAGAATCCAAGCCCTCAATACCGTAATCTTCCTCTTACAACACGGTGTGAGAGAGACCCTTGCCACCTGCTTGTGGGGGGAGTAGGGAAGGGCTGTGGAGAGGGGAGGGAAGGGACGAGGGACAGAAGAGGAGAAAGAATCAAGAAACAGAGAGGGAGAGATCATCAATAAACGGCACAGTGGAAACTCTTTCTGTGTGTGGTGTCATTTAAAAAAAAAAGTTATGTCACACCCAAATCTACAGCTTGTGTCTGCAGTGCCTCCCCAAAACTAATCTAGACCTACTTCCACCCCAAGTATGACTCTGCCCCTTGTCTTTCGCTGTCTTAGCGGCTTAGGCTTAGGCCACTCCTCTGGGACTTGGTGGCTGGTCTCCTTCTGGCCTCGCCCGTGCCCGGCCAGGTCCTGCCCCAGGATGGCTTCCTGCACAGCGATGCTCCCTGTGTGAACTCGCCCACAGCCTCGTGGGTGACTTGGCACCAAACATCAGCTGGGCTTCCCCGAGGGGTCCGCAGCCTCCGCGGCTGTGAACGGGTCATTTTTTTCGCCAGAGAAACCTCCTGAGAGCGGCTGTGATAGTGTGATTCAGAATAAGAAATATGTATTTGGTCTTCACCCCTGTTTCTGGTACAGAGCTCATAAAGCCCTTGGCATTTCCTAGGTGGTGAAAGCCATAAAGGTGTCTTTTGTTACGTTAATGAGGTGACTTTTGGATGGTGACTTTTGGATGGTGACTGAGGATGGGGACTTGGTTGCTAGTGGAGCCACCATGTGATTAGAGTTAGAACTTCAGACATCCAGGGAGAGGGGAGGGGCTGGAGGTTGAGTTCAGTCCCCAGTGGCCAATGATTTAAGCCATTGGATTCCAAGTGGTGGTATGTGTACCCCCGGGGGTATGGGCTGGGCCGTCAGGGGTACTGAAAAATAATCAGTAATGACAAAAAAAACCAAGTTAAAAAATGCAAAATATTAGTTATGGAGCAATAAATGTTAAGTTTGAATCACTGCTCATGGAAACACTTCAAAATTAGATCACATGAGCGAAGGATGATGGGTGAGGGCGTGGCTATGACCCCTCCCCCCAAACCGCTGATCCCCGATAGCATGAATTGTGCCCCCCCAAGTCCCCACTGCATCCCACTGCAGGCACCGCTTCTCCTCTCTGCCTGGGAGCAAACTGCACCCCTTGGCACGGCGCACTGAAGACACGAGCCCCTTGGTCAATAGCCGCACTGAGCGCCCACTGAGGGACGAATCGGGTGTAAGGCCCCGAGCCAAGGAAGATGGGAAAAGTCCTTCATGGAGCCGTGCGCGCAGCCGGGGAGGGAAGGGGCCCTCTGCACCCCTTTCTCCTTGAGGTACCTCCTCCCTTTGGGCGAGTGCTCTACTTCCCTTCCTGCCACCTCTAGCCAAGAGGTTCTGGTGGGGCTGCTCCTTAAGGGTCCCCTGCCCAGGCCTGCCACGCAGAGCGCTTCCCCAGGAGATTTTGAAGTGGAAGTCAAGGAGAGTGCCCAGCTCCTGCTGGCCGCAAAGTTGGGGAGACGTGAGCCCAGAGCCGACCGCGGCCCTCAGCCTCGGCTAGCAGGAAAAGCCGAGTGGGGACCTGAGGTGGCTCAGAGGCAGACGGCAAGCCCACATTAATTGATTAGAAAATAATTCTAAGATCACGCAGAGTCCAGCTGTGTTCGTTTCCTGTCGCTGCTGTAACAAATGAGACGACAGCGGCCTGAAACGACCCCGATTTCTCCCCCTGCAGCTGGGAAGGCCGCCAGCCCTCCTCGTCCTCCGAGGGCGTCACAGGGGCCTCTGCTTCCCGTGTCGCGTCTGCTCGCTCCCAAGGGCCTGCCCCCCACTTACGAGGACGCTGGTGACCGCCCCGGGCCCACCTGCATAATCCAGGCTCCTCCCCCCGTCTCAAGGTCATCTCAAGGCCGATTAGCAACCTTAGTTCCCTCTTGCCACGTAATGTCCGTAGTCACAGGTTCTGGGGTGTAGGACGGGCCGTCACGCTGCCTGACATCAGTACTTAGAGCCGAGTTAACGCGCTTCAGAGGAGAAGAGGGGGGCTGTGGCGGTTCGAACGGGACCCCCGAAGTGGGGCCAGGCTGCAGGCGGCATTTCCTCACAGGTGCCCCGCCTTCCCCTACGTGAGCACGTGCTGAAGTGTGCAGGCCTTTGCCACCCAGTTCCCCCGTCTGCGGGGCCCTTTAGGCTCATTCCAAACATCAGGGCGCATTTCTCTTATTTCCTTGCACCCCCAAAACATCGTGCTGACAAGTTCTGCGCCAGGCCTGAGATTCCCTGGGGACCTTGAGATGTCCTTGCTCTGGGCCCGGCGCGTGCGAACACCGCCCTTCGCCCTGTAGCCTCGTGCCCGCCGAGCCGTGCGTATCCAACACCGGGTCCTGCAGGACCGAGGCCGAGCGCGTCCTGTTGACCGTGCATCTCCTGTTGGTCTGTGCTTTGTGGGGTCGTCTCGCCCCAGACACGGTTTCCCAAATCCGTTCTGTCGCTCCTTACGCACACATTGCGTGCACGACACCGTTAAGGCTTTGCCATCTTTGTATCTGTTTGTGGCTCCACGTTCTTCCTCTTACATTGTGTGCGTGTCCTCCTTGTACCCCTTTTCTTTGCTTTCTTTTCGCCTCCCGGGTAGCTGGATGAATTGGGGGAGGAGGAAGCGGCTCATCTCAGGTCTCCCCCGCCCACCCTCGCCCACAAATAAGCACTCAACACGAAGCATTAAACCGAGAGCGGGGACCCACTTGTGGACACGGAGGCCCCCGTGCACGGCAGCTAGCACCCTGTGAGTGCTGAGTGCCCCTCTGTACTGTCTGCGCTGCACTTGCACACGCATTAAGCTGTGTTCGCTCGTTCCACAGACAAAGAAACCAAGGCACGGAGAGGTTAAATAATGTGCCTAATGTAGTTTGAAAGTGCCACGGTTGAGATGCAAATTTAGGCAGCCTCCCATGTGCTTAACTGGGTCCCCTTCCCCAATAAAGCAGGAGGTAGGAGCGACACCCTGCCACGCAGGTCCTAGTCCCAGTAGGACCTCCGGGTCCAGACGCTCTTCCTGGGGGAGGGGGAGGCGGACATGCTCACGGCGTCACTGATTTGCCTTGAGCTGAGTCCCTGCTAAGGGGGCTTGTTTGGGGCAGGCCGAGAGGTCAGCGGGGTCTCCAGCACCATCTGCACAAGCAGGGGAGGGTGCCCAGGAACCAGCAGTGGTCCTGTGGCTGCTCTCCTCAGACGATGTCCCACTCCCACTCCAGGAGAAACTGGGGCTCGTCCTTCACTGGTCCCCCTGGGCCCTGTGCTGGAACTGGGTGCTCATGGCTTAGGGACCTTAAAGACCCAGTCCTCATGGGTGGGGGCTGAATAATCACCGACTTCACTTTTTTCTCTCACTTCGGGAGACAATATGCATTAACTTCTGGCCGCGTTTCCTCGGGCTGCCACAGCCGATGCATAACCTGGGGGGCTTAAAACAACAGACAGGTACCCTCTCACTGTTCTGGAGGCGCGAAGTCCAAGGTCAAGGTGTCCGCAGGGTTGGCTGCTTCTGGAGCTTCTGAGGGAGCCTCTCTTCCATGCCCCTGTCCCCACCTCCTGTGGTCTCTGGCAATCCTGGTGTCCCTTGTCTTAAAGACACACCACGCCAGTCTCTGTGTACTAGATGGTGGTTTTCCTTCTGGAAACAAAATAATCTTGTGACTGAAAAAGCCCAGAAAACGATGGGACCTGCTTAAGACTTTGTCTTGAGGTAGAAGAAAATCAGTCAGAATCCACAGAGAGATCCTGAAGTGACAGAGGGTGACTAGGTGAGACCATGTTCCGCTTCTCCCCTCCCCGCCCCCGTGTGCAGTAAGCAGGCCGTGTCTCTCCATGGCTCCCAGTTCCATTGCTGGCCCAGGAGCCACCCTCTCCCCTCCAAGCCCATGCTAGGCCCCCCGACATGAGCCCTGGCCCTTGCGAGGCGGTCAGGAACCATGTGCTATTGGGAGGTATCGCCCACGTTTTCCACTTTTCTGTCCTGGTAGTGCTAAGACTGTCCATGAGCCAGTTACACCTCCGGAAGTCACGTGGTGCAGCACGCACAGGCGGTGGGGACAGGGGCCTCCGATCCCTGGTTGCCGACATCAGCTCGCACTCGATCCGACTTGGTCAGAAACACTGCATTGTGGGTGGCCAGTGAGCCACTCCAGCTTGTCACCAGTGGGCAGAGTAATGACACCCTGAACTAATGTAGTGATGAACTGAGGGGCATGTCTAGTCACCCCTCTGTTGTTCCTCTGTATTTGTCCCCATTGAGGAAGTCGTTGTCGGGAGCCCTGGCAGGCTGCAGAGGGCGGGCAGACGCCCCTGGGTTTGAATTCTGGGTTGCCGACTTAATGCCCGTGCGACCTTGGGCTCATTAACACCTGCTGGAGCCTCAGTCCCCTCTTTTGCTAAATGGGGAAATAAGCAAGCTAGTTCGTATAAAATGCTTGGTGCGGTGCCTGCACACAGGCCGTTCTGAGTAGTAAGTGGTGACCATTATGATCACTGGGTAGTGAAACGTGTACCGGCCTGGGGATCAGGAGACCAGGGGTTCAAGTTCAACAACTAGTTATGTGACAATAATAGTTCATATTACAGAGAACGGAAATGTGCCAGACGTCTTGTGTGCGGAATCTGAAAACAGTAAACAAAACAGAAACGATGGTTGTTAAATGGCGGGGGTCGGGGTGGGGGATGGGGGTGGGGGGTTGGCGGGATAGGTGAGAAACCTAAAGGGATCAGATGCCTGTCTGATGTGTGGGTAGGGAGAAGGAGGGCTGGGAGGGAAGCCCAGGGTCTGGGTTCAAGCCCGGGCCCCCTACTTATTAGCTGGGGACCTGGAGCGAGGTCTTGGACCTCGGTTTCCTGACCTGTCCCCCAGGTGGGTAGCGAACGGTGTGTGAGACGAGCACGTGCCAGCACGTGGCGCTGCCCCGTACACGAGAGCGGGTTTACGGCTGTGTTTTAGCGGCTGCTATTTCCTCATTTATTTACTAAGCGTCCGTCAGCACCTGCTAGCTGTTGGAGCGTCTGCTTGGCGACAGTGGTGACCTTCCCGGACCTGGCCGCTGCCGTCAGGCACAGCACAGTCCTGATGACCTCGGAGCGAAGCCACTTGTATATGTTCTGTCCTTAACACCAATGGATTAGCAGAGTCACTGTGCCCTGAGGTGCAGACAGGGGACAGGCTCATGCGACCCAGAGCCCACCTAGGGTCACAGAGTCCGAGGTGGAATTCCTGAGCCTTCAGGTCCTCTGGGCCAGGATGGCCTGACTGATGCTGGCACAGGGATGGGGGCTGCCTCGTCGCCTCTCCCTCTGCTGCTCTGGGTAGGAGAGTGCCCGCCCGCGAGCTCCCTTTGCAAGCCGGGGTGCGCGGGTGCTGCGCCCTCTCCGACTCCCTGCGCCCCGGCCTCCCCACGGCTCCCTGTGGGTGCACTGCGGGGAGCTGGCCGGGCACGTCTCAGCGGTACCCAAGGCGCCGGACATGCTCTGCGATGAACTTGGCCTATTTAGACACTCAGCTCTAATTGCAGTGAGCTCGGGCCGCGGCACCCACGCGGGGCAGATGTGCCTCAGCGCTGTGCGGCCCAATTGTTCCCACTTACCCGGCGTCGCGGCGGCAGGGAGCGCCGTCAGTAAAGGCCTGTTGTCAACCTCGGCCAGATCGATGGCGGCCCGGCCCCGAGGCCCCCGCCCGAGATCAATCCCACACCCTGGATGCAGCTTGGGTGCCGAGCACCCCAGCCTTGGCGGGTCCCCGTGTCCTCCCTGGACATCCTTCAGGTCTGGCAGAGGCCCTGCTGTTCCCGTGTCTCCCCAGGTCAACTCAGCTGGGCCGTGGGACACCCTTGGGGCCAGAGGACGGCACTAGGTGCTGTTGGGGAGCGGACAGGGCTCCCACTGCCCCAGGGAAAGCTGCCCTTGTGGTCGGTCTTCCCCTGTCGCCTGTCCTCCCTGTCCCTCACTTCTCTCCATCCTTCCGTTCCCCACATCTCACTCACCCCTCCTTCACTGCTCTCTCCGCTTCTCCCGTCTCATCTCTGCGTTTCCCTCCCGCACTCTCCATCCTCTCACCTCCACCTGTCTCCCTTGCCCTTTTTATTCTCTACTTACTTGCGGTCCCTCTAGGAGGCCTCTTCCTCCCCCGGTCCCTGTCACTCCCTCAGTCTCCCCCTGCAGATCCATTTCTGAGCGCTGCCCGCACCCCTCCTCATCCTCATGCTGTCTGATTGCTTTCCAAGGTTGTAGCCAGCCTCCCAGGCTGCGGAGCTGGTCCCAGGCGCTGGGTAATTGCGTACTGGAGGGTGGGAAGGCCCTCCCAACCCTTCAAATAGAATCACGAGAATGTCAGCGGAGCTAAACCAGGGCCCTCTAATTACCCCCGCAGTTCACTTATTAATGTTTTCATTTGAGCTCGTGTTGGATGAGTCGTTGTCAGAGAAAATCAGAGCACCGTGTCTGCAGGCAGCCAGAGAAAGTGCAAAGGACCCACAGGAGAGCAGAGCTTTGTTGTTCAGACCCCACAAAAAACTTTGACAAATCCCTTGGTGGCAGTCTGTCCCCTCTCTCCATTCCCTTCCCTCATGAGCTCATAACAAGAGGTCTTCCAATGTGCAGGCTGGGCACCAGGTCTGCGACTCACTCTCCTACCAGGGACCCCCACGCACCCCCAGCTCTAGGCATCACCATCTTCCACTAAACACCCGAACTGGTTTCGATCCACAGATGCATAGACCCAACTGTACGCACTGATCTGCCATTTCAGACAGAGGAGTTGAGCGTCTGCGATTTGGGGATCTGTGGGGCCCCTGGGACCAATCCCCAGTGGATACCAAGAGACAACTTAAGTTTCAGGGGGAGCCCAAAGTTACATGTGTACTTTCTCCTGAGGGTGGGGGGTCGGCACGCCAATCCTTGTGTTGTTCAAGGGCCAACGGTAGTTTCTTTGTGTGTTTGTTAAAAGTATGCAGTAGGAATTGCCTCCTAACTTTTATGACCATCTTTTGGGCTTTATTTATTTAGGTCAATATACCAGAACTCTCACAAAACGGCTTTACCTTGACCTTGCCTGACCTCACAGGGGCCCTGGGAGCTGTTCCCTAACTTTGGGAAGCCCAGCATCCATGCCCCTCCAGTATTTCCTTTGGAGAACCACCTTTCCCCAACTCTCAGCACAGGAAGTTCGGGTAGGGCTGCACCCAGACCTAGCTGACCAATAACATTGGATTCCCATGGGATGGGCACGCGGCCACACGTTCCCGTTGAGATTGCATTTCAGAACGCTGTCTTAGATTGCTCTGGAGCATTCTCTGCTCTGCGCTTCTCCCCTGGGGTTGCTGAGGCTGTGGGCCGCTGGCAGCCATGCTGTCACCGCGAAGGGAAAGCCAGGCTGAGAATGAATGTCACGCAGAAGACCGGGACGTGGAGAGGGAGAGGCACCATCCGCCGTGTCTTGCTGTAGGTTTAAGCCAGGGAAACTGGCCTTCTAGCCTGCATGGGAGCTCTGGAAAGGGTTTGCTGAGAGGTCAAAGGCCAGCAGTCTCGTTTTACAGGGAAGAAAACCCGGGCCTGGAGACCAGGAAGCTAGAAAGCGCCAGAGCCAGCCCGTTCGCCTGTTCCCTCATCCACAGGAAGTCTGGTCTGATGCCCACGGTGGGGAAAAAGGGACCTAGCAAGAGCGGCTCCAACCACCGAAATTCAGACTTCTAATTACATTAAACTCATTAGACATTTTTGAGCAGCTCCCTTGTTCACGCCGATGCCTGAAACATACTCGTCAGCGGGCCAGTGCGTGTGCGGCGCTGGGCACTGTGCGGTGCCTGGTGGGCACAGGCTGGCTCAGGCATGGGAGCGCCTGGCAGCTGAGCAGCACTGTGCAGGCCGCGCACCGCCCACTCCGAGGACATGCACCGCCCACCCCCAGGACGGCACCACCCACTCCCAGGAAGGCATCGCCCACCCCAGGATGGCATCGCCCACCCCAGGATGGCATCGCCCACCCCAGGACGGCACCGCCCACTCCCAGGACGGCACCGCCCACCCTTAGGACATGCACCGCCCACCCCCAGGACAGCACCAACCACTCCCAGGACGGCACCGCCCACCCCCAGGATGGCACCGCCCACTCCCAGGATGGCACCGCCCACTCCCAGGATGGCACCGCCCATCCCTAGGACATGCACCGCCCACCCCCAGGACGGGCACCCGGGGGCTCCGTGACCGCTCTGCCTGAATGCTGTCGGCCCTGTGTAGGGAACGCAAAGGACAGCGATCCAGCTCCCACCCCAAACGGGCGTCCGTCTCCGCAGGCCCCGTGGCCGGACAGCCCTCCCCCTGCCTTGAAACGCAAGGAGGAAAGGGCGGCGGGCAGGCGCGGAGCTCGCTGAGTGCCAGGCTGCTTAATTTCGGTGATTGGGAAGGCGGGTGGGGGGGTGGGGGGGGTGGGAGTGGGGCAGCCGGAGGGGGACTGGCGGAAGGCAAACGCTGTGGCCAATTAGCTGAAACGTCCCCGTCAGCGCCTCCCCAGCCTCAGGGGCTCATTAGGGCCCAGAGCTCCCTGACAGTTTTCGGTCGTGGCTGGGGGTGGACGGGGGCTCTTGGCCTTGCACGTGTGTCCTGTGTCGTGTGCAGGCCTGCCCCTTCCAGCGCCCCGAGTGTCCCCGCATCTGCCCCCCTCTTGGGTCTGTGGCTTGTGCCGACTGCTCCACCCTGAAGCCTTTCCCAAATGCCAAATGATTTCCTTGCACACACAGATATTTTCCCTTTGAAAGTTTAATCTGAATGCTCAATGTTCAGTTGCCAAAGGCTGTGAACTAATTTCTCCTGTCATTGCCACTTGGTGAAAATGTCATCATTAGTGAGGCGGGAGATGCTACAGGAGGGAGCGCGGGGAGGAGAGGATGGGGAGGAGGGTGCCGGCCCCACTGGGAGAGGCCTAAATGCCACGGCAATTAGAGACCCAGGGCCCTGGGGAGCGGCCGGCGCGGGAGTCCCGGTGTGGGTGGCAGAGAAGGTGCAGGCGGGGCTGGCGGCTTGGCCGAGTGCAGCTGGCTCGGCCACTGCCCGGGGGACAGGCAGCCCGCGTCCCGGGTGACCTCTGTAATGAGAAGCATTCCGCCTTTTGCAAAATCACTGTTCCCTCTGTGACCTCGGGTAGCTTATGTAAGGGTCCTTGCAAGAAGGACTCCTTGCAACCAGGCTGGGAGACTGCAGACTTGCCTGCTGCCCGTTACTGGTCAGGGAGCACTCAGCCAGCTGCCAGGGTGACCTGGAGCCACGTCCCCCACTCAGAAAGGCTTCCTAACCCACCAGGGCCGGCCACGCTTACTTCTCTGGCCCCTTAAGTCGTTTCTACATCGCTGTCATACAGGTTATGTGATCCCCTTCTGTCGCACAATGCGATGTTTGCAACGTGAACTAATTTCATGAAGAAGCCCCGGCTGTGCAGCTGACACAGATTCGCTCTCTCCGTCTCCATCCCTGACCCCCACACGGTTCCGAGTTCTCTGTGCTGTGTGTCACAGGTCACCTCATGCTCAGTTTGGGAGTGACAGTTGATACCCCTAACAGGAGCACATCCCGAGTACCTACAGTGTGTACCAAGAATGTGCTAGATGCTTCCATAATTGCACTTGCCCTCTAACCCTCACAGGCAGCCCGGTGAGATAGGCGCTATGGTCCCCCTTTATAGACGAGGGTCGGAAGCGGTCAGTGACTGGCCTTGGGGTCTGTAGTGTAGAAAGTGACTCGGGGGGATTCGATCCCCTGACTAACCGACTCTCAGGGCTCTTTAAGTTACAGATACCCCATTGTGTGTTAGCATACCCCGTTGTGTGTTAGC
>PVJL010015930.1:0-22588 GCA_004026885.1 Lyroderma lyra
CACCAACTCAGAGAGCACAAAGAAAAGCAGGGAGAGCTGGATGGGAAAGCACAGGCCATTCTCACCTTCTTGGGCTGTTGCAGTGAGGATTCCAAAGAGTTGTCCCTGCACTTTGGCAACTTGTTCGATGAGTTCAAGGCAAAGACTTAAATTCTGATCACATGAGTTCGTCTGCGAAGCCAAAGCAGTGGATGTCAGTGGACATATCTCCCTTTCCTCCCGGGCACACAGATAGAATACTTTCCTCAGCTTCCCTAGCAGTTTGTGCGGCTAAGTAACTGATTCTGGTCAATGGGATGGGAAGTGATGTGTGCCACTTACACATGTGACCCGAAGGAAACCTCTTGAGTGATTCTCCTCTTTCTCTCTTTCCTCATCAGTGAGTCAAATGCAGAAGCCCCAGAAGAGGACCTCAGGGGCATAAGGGGTGGTGGAGCCACAGATTTGGAAGGCTGTTAATTGAACACTCACAGTGACTGTTACATAATAGAGAAAGATTTTGTGGATGTTAAGCCCCTGAGATTTGGGGGTCATCTTAATAGCATTAACCCTGATTCCCTATTCAAAGGAATCCTGCAAAAAGTCCTTTTATAAAGTGAATAGACACTTTGAAACAAAATACAAATGACTGCTTCCTAATTTGCCTGCTTTATTGGTTCTTGTCCTCTAAGTTCAATATATGCATAAAAACACTACTTTTAACAGTAAGAAGATATTGCTGGGTTGAAGATAAAATGGTGAATAAGCCAAAAATGATGAACCAGGCCATATGGCACATGCATACTAGTGGGGGGACAGGAGAGTAAATAGGTACCCTGTAAAGGAATATTAATAGTAAGTCTTATTATTGGCATGAGCACAAGGTCTACTCAAGAGCTCACTGTCGTGGAGAGTCAGGAAAGACTTCCAAAAGGAAGTGAAATCTAGGTGAGAAGCAATTCGGCAGACTTAGGGACAGGGGATATTCAAGCGGCTATGGAGCTCAGGAAACAAAGTCATATTAAAAAAATAAATAAAATGTTACCTGTTGTCAATGAGCTCAGGAGCTGGGGAAGTGGAATGCAGAATGGGAAACACACAGGGGTTAATACACCTTAGAATTTATGAAGTGCTCCAGGTGGGCAGTGAGCTGTGGAAGGAGCAAAGCACGCCCTGGTAAAGGGTGAGGGGTAAGGGCTGGGGCATTGCAAGTGGAGGAACAGCAGGTACCAAGGCAAGCAGCAGCAAGGTACATTATAGGGGAAAGTGGAATTCAGCATCCAGAGACCAAACAATGAAAACCTTCACTTGCCACAGATTTAATGGGGCAAGTAGATGAGGGTGGGTAATGACATGGTCAGATTGGCTTTGCATTTTACAAAAAGCAATCTGGCAGTAGATCAGATAGAGTCTGGATAGAGGACAAGGCTGGCTGAGAAATGCTGAGGGCTATGGAGAAGTCAAGGGTCCCCTAAAGGTCCTTTCTAGCCCCAAATCACCTCTGTGTCAGCCAAGGTCCCACTGGAGGGAGAAGGTGGGAAGTGTGGAGACAGGTAAGAGGTGTGAGAAGGATGATGCTGGTTTGGGACAGTTAGATGTCTGCGGGACCTTCAGATGGAGATTTCTAGTCACAGTACCTAAAATTATTGAGCATCGACTCTGCCAGCCAGCAACTGTGCTAAGAGCTTTAAATAGTTTCATTCAGTCGTCCAAACAATCCTACCAATTGGATATCATCCATTATCCCGAATTCACCAATGAGGAAAACAAAGACCTTAAATAATTTGGAAGAGACAGTGTTTGAGTCAGAACCTAAACCCATTCCTGTGGCCTGACACTGAAGTCGAGCTCTCAACCATGATGCTTTACTAAAAACAGTTGGAAAATGACTCTCGATCTCAAAAGAGAGGTGGGGGTAGAGAAGTAGCTTTGGAAGCCTTCAGCAGATGGACAGAGAGGAAGTCACATGCATAGATGAGATCACCCGGGAGAGTGTAGAGTGGAGAGAGGCTGAAGGCCAGGGAGAGGGCAATTTTTTCTCTTTCAGAGGTGGGCTGAGGAAGAAAGGCCAGTGAATGAAAATCAAAACACAAACAATAAGAAATAAGAGGACAACCAGGAAGAAAGATGAAGAAGAACCAGGAAGGCAAAGAAGGAGATAGATGGTTTATTCTCTGCTTCACTCAGGCATTTATGCTCTCAACAAATCTTTATGGAAGGAGCTACAGTGTGCTGGATGCTAGGGACACAATGATGAGGGAGTTAGTCTCTTGCCCTTTATAGTCTAAGATACACATGTCAATAAATGCAAAACCTGTTACTACTTAATATAATGAAGGTAGGGTCAGATTTCAGTGGTGAGGCTCAAAGGAGAAACTGCTAAGAAACCAAGAAGATTCAGAAAAGCCTTCACCTGAGGAACTTTGTGGGTTCCTATTCCAAAAAACTATTTTTCTAGCATGTGGCCCAGGAATTGAAAAATGTTTAAAGCTTTCTAGATGATTTTTATGTGCAACCAAGATTGAGAACCACGTAGGCTGATCAGACATATCATTTTAAACGGGACAGAAAGCAACATACTATTTTTTCAAATGGTCAGCCTAATCTTACTGGGCTAACTTTAAGGTGTCAGTAGGCTGACCATATGTACCATTTGAAACGGGACAGTACTGGTGTTTTCTGTCCCATTTAAAACAGTACGTCTGGTCAGCCTAGAATCACGGCATTAGTGGGAAGTGAGAGCAATTTAGTAAGGCTCAACTATTCCCTCACCAAGAAAAATTGAGAGAAAACAGAGTATATCACAATTACTAAAGATTCATGAAAACTTTGCTTCAGTTACATATGCATAAGTGTGTGTGTGTGTGTGTGTGTGTGTGTGTGTGTATTGGTGTGAAGTAAAATGTGGGTAAGTTTTAAAAACATGCCCTCAGGGATAGTGCTTTGCTCAGTGTTGAAAATCACGGGTGTAGAAAATTAGGAGCCAAAAAAATGACCCTTCGAACAGCTGTATCAAAGTTGGACAGGAGGTGGGCATGGAGGAAGGCACGGAAATTAACAGTAATATGCCATGTTATAGATGTGGAATTTAAACAAACAACCTTCAAATTTATTCTATGGCTTCATGCACATGGGAAAGCAAGAGGTAACAAAGGAGTAGAATATTCAGGAATATAACCACCAACATTATTAACATATATACAACTTATTCTTTTAAAGTTATCAACCCCTGTGCAATAGAAATTGGCTATTAGCCTCCTTTTGTAACCATAATGGCAGTTAAAATACCGTGAGTCTTGTTAGGGGCAGAATTCTCTGGATAGCATGAAGCTACTATAATTGGGCCTTCTCCCTGTGGCTACAACAGGTATTTTTGCAACAAAGTTCACTAGAGATCTGCCCTAAACATACTCTAGATTACAGTGGTTCTCGACCTTTCTAATGCCGTGACCCTTTAATACAGTTCCTCATGTTGTGGTGACCCCCAACCACAAAATTATTGGTAGCTGCTCTCTACACATGTGTGACTGGTCCGCCTAAGTACATTATGTGTTTTCCAATGGTCTTAGGTGAACCGATGCTCTAGAAGTTGGTTTTCCTGCACATGTAATAAATGATGGGATCTTGAACAAGAGCAATAGTAGCTAGAGGGGAAATTGGGAGATACTTGACAAATTTTAAGACATAGAGTCCTCCGGGCTTGAGGAATCCATTTGTGAGGCAGGATGGTGAACGAAGGGTCCAGGTTTCTGATTCAGGCTGCAGGGGCCATTGTGATGCCATTGTCCAACCAGAGGCCACAAGCAGAGAGCCAACAAGACTGCAGAGAAGACAGCTAGTCCTGTGTGGTTGGTATTGGGTTAGAGCATGTGGAGCTTCCATGTGGAGCTGTCTGGCAGGCAGGTAGACACTCAGGTTAGGAGCTCTGGAGAATGGAGATAGATTTGGGAGTCACCAGCATCTGAGAAGCATCTAAAGCCATAACACTATCAACTGCTGCAGAGAAATCAAGGAGATAAAGACTAGGCAAAAAACAGATTGGATTTGACGAACCACCAGAAGGCCTCTAGTGACTGTTAGGAGAGCTGTTATACCAGAATGATGGGGCATGGGTACTTGATGTAGTTCTACATTGTTCCAGGATGAGGAACAAATGGGAATTGAAGAGGTAAAGGCAATGAGGACAGAAGAACAGATGACCCTTTCCAGAAGTTGCATAGTGTGGGGAAAGACAGAAAGAGGACAGAGCTCTGTTCCCATCCCTTCAGTGTCACCACTCTCTTGACCAAACAAAAGCTCCTGACCCCTGGGCCTAAACGTTGCCTAATTTCCCAGATCCTTCATAAAATGTCCCCACACGACTTAGCCAGCCTTACTGCCCTCCAGCAACCTTCTCCACTCCAGTCACTGTGTGCTTTGCCATCGCACACTCATGAGCGCACCAGAATGACCACCAATGCTTTGGTCCCTTTCACATCAGAGTTTTTTTACCTTGTTTACAAATGTGCCAGGGTAGTTTACAAGAGGCTGATTCATATCATGTCTTGCCTAAAGTATCACCCAGCCCTGCTGTTTTCCTTAGAATTTCCCATGTCCCATCATGCAACAGCTAGAAGAACCATTCCAAAATACAGACCAAATACATGTCCTTCCTGCATAATGCTTTTATTTTATTTTATTTATTTTTTTAATTCATTTTTATTGTTAGACTTATTGGGGTGACATCTGTTAGCAAGGACTACACAGGTTTCAGGCATACAATTCTACAGTGCATTGTCAACTTGATGTATAATAAGTTCACCACCTAATGTGACTTCTCTTTCCATCACCTTATATTTAGCTTCCCCCCTCCTCTCCCACCCCCTCCCCTTTGCACAATGCTTTTAGTTTCTCCCCATTGCCCTCAGGATCAAGTCTAAATTCTTCAACACACCACATAAGGCCCTATCATCACCCCACCTCCTCAGCCTAATCTCATTTCTACTCCCTGCCTTCAACTATTTATTCACAGCCCCTTCCCCCAAATATCCCAGCCTTTTCACTCCTTTCTGTTTTCTGCATTTCCTCTAGCCTTCTTCCTCTTCTTCAACTGGAAGTTCAACATTTACCATGCACTTGACATTTCTATTCCCAGCACCTAGCACAGGCCAGTATGAGAAAAAAATATTTGTTGAATGAATAAATTAATAAATGTGCACCACAAAAAGTAAATATAGAGTGTCTTACTCAAATCTTTACACCATAGCAGAAGCTCAGTAGCCATTTGTTGAATGAATTATTAAGCTCTTAACAACTGGTTCAATTTTGGGTTGAACAAGAAGAGTTTCTCTGTAGCTCTTTCACCAACATTCTCAATAACCACAAAAGAGGAATACAATTCTGAAAGTTATGTGTTCACACGAAGCCATCCGTGAACAACCAGTGGAATCCAAGTTGTAAAGGTCAAGTCATACAATAATCCAGCATCTCTTTAATAAGTAAAAGAAAAAGTTTCATCAGCATACATCTAAGAATTGAAGCAGGAATGGAGGTAGAAGATGAGATTTCTAAAATCTGGCCCTTGAAGAACAGCCACAAAAGGGAAGTGGGTTAAGGCAAGGAGAAAAATGATAAATTAGAGTCTTAGAATAATAAGGGTGTCAACAGTCAAATGCAACAGCGATGACCGAGAGTTGAAGAAAATGATAGAAATGGACACATAATTCGGAAAGGCATTGGTCTTTGTGAGTGCAGTCTCTATGACGTGTGTGTAGGTAGCGAGGAGAAGACAGGTTGAAATGGTTTCAGTGAGAACAGAGGAATGGGATGGATCACTGTTAATGAGAAGGGAAAGTACAATAAACTTGGGCATTTCTCAGTACTTACAAGTAGTTTCTAAAACAATCATTTAATTTGGTCCAGCCAAATGCTAGCTGTTGCTTTACGACTGCCAAACTGTCTGTCCCGCCATGCATTCCTCATGACTTCCTAAGGCAGAAGCTAAGCATGGAGACCACAGGGGCATAGAATACCTCACCCTGTATGGCCCCAGAGGATGGCTGGTTAGTCAATGACGGGTAAGATTCCTCAAGGGAGGAACAACCTAAGACAGGCACAGTCACATAGGGGCCAACAGGAGAGAGCTTGGGCTCTACAGAGGTGAGGCACAGCCTCTCACCCTTTCTGAGGTTAATCATCAACCTTCTGGCTGCCTTGTGTCCCACGCTCCCACGCTGCTCCCAAGGTGCCCTGAAGAACAATATCGGTCAACCCCTGGGGTGATTTCGGTACACTGAGTCCTTGGGGCTCTATGTCCTTATAGAGATACAATGCATATTGAATCACAATGGGCAATGGGCGGGACGTGACAGCTAGTGTCATTTGTGTTAAAAGTTGTATTGTGACAAACTAAATATGCTTTTTAACATTCAGAGTTTATTTAGGCCACAGGGCAATAAATATTTATTTTGTAAGAGGTTATCTTAAGAAGGATAAATACACATATCAATAATTTGTTATTCTCAACCTTCTGAGAATAAGTAGCAAGTAGACACTTAAAGGTGGTGGAAACCAAGGCTTTTGTGATAAACTGTAAATTCTAATTTTGCTGCAATCTTGATGGAGAAGGAATAGTCAGTGCTGGTTCTTTAAAAGTGGGTAAAGGATATAGACACTAAACACTAGTAAGGAAGGTTGAGGAGAAAGCTGTAGCTGTTTTTTGAGCTCCCCTCCACCTCAGGAGCCCTGGTTAAAGGGGAAAGCCCAAGGGACTCAGGACAGCAGCCAGTTGCATTTTTCCTGATAGGAATTCAGAAACAAGCTGATCTAGACTCAAAATACTGATATCCAAAAAAAAACTTTATGTAGGGTGGGGGGGGGTGGTCAAGAAATTCATGAAAGAAGCTCAAAAAGGGTAAAAAAACTATTATTTTTCCTTTTCAATATATCCACCCTTAACCCTAATACACTTTTCTGATCTTTTAATAAGTTTATTTATGTCCTCAAAAAAAAAAAAGTTTTGTTTTTGCCCTCAAATTGCAGCTTTAACCTCTTTGTTATCTGTAAATTTCTCCCCCTGACGTTGTTTTTCATATTTGGGAACAAATAACAATCAGATGAAGAAAGTCTGGACTCCAGGGAGGATGTTTCAATGTTTGGAAGGCACAGTCATCTATGAGTTGCCAGTGAACATTGCTCTTGTGCATGGGCACATTGTCATGCAAAAAGCAGCACCCCTTTAGTCCATTTTCCTCTTCTTTTCTCCTTCACAGATTCTTCTGTTTCAGCAGACTGCATTAGTACTCTTTAGGTATCGATCAGCAGGATACCCTCTATATCCCAAAAAATAGTAGCCATGATTTTTCCAGCCACCTTGAACATTTTAGGGGGTGGCATGCCTTTTTCATTCCACTGCATAGACTCCTGCTTTGACTCAGTCTCATAATGATGAACCCAAGTTTCATTTCCAGTGACAATCCAGTTTAAAACTTCATTTCGTTGACTCTGCAGAGGTCCAAAAACTCTCATGAACACTTGATGCGCTGTTGTTTTTGAAGGAGTGGTGAGCATTCTTGGTACCCATCTTGCACTGACCTTTGACATCCTTATATGATGATGGAGAATATTCAAAATGGTTGTAGGTAATACTCCATTTCTGCAAGCTGCTTTTTATTTGATCTGGCATCTTCCACTACAAGTTTTCAACTTTTTTGACAATGTCTGAGGAAGCGGCCTCAACAGGATACCCCGGACATTGGCAGTCTTCAATGGACTCTCTGCCTTGCTTGAAGAGGCTATGCCACTTGTAAACCATTGATTTCCCAGGGCAACAGTCCTTGTAAACTGCCAACATCTCTTCCAAAAGTGGTTTGATGTGTTTTTCCTTGTTTTGTGAGGAACTTAATGACAGCACAATATTCAATTTTATTAATATACCTGGGGTTTTCTTCACGTTTGACATGCTTCTTTGGCGATATCTGAAAGAACACGGACGCAAGCAGGCTGAAATTTGGCACACATAGTAATAAGTCACACTATCAAACTGTGTGCACTAGTACTCCCACTTCTCTGATACCACATACCCACCCCCAACATCAGTTTCTGCAAATTTCTTAATTGCCCTTCCTGTAGTCAGACTCTCCCATTTGACAGAGGAGGTATTGAGACTCAGAGGGATTAAAAAAAAAAAACAAAACCGCCCTCAGACCATTTAGCCAGTTGTATGCAGAGCCAGACCTAGAATCCAGGAGGCCTGAATACAGGTTCTCAGGAGGGTCTGCCTGACCATTCTACTTGCTATGTAAGAGTGGGACTCTCATATTTAAGATGGGACTGACCAGATGTAAAGCAAAGTCAGCAGGGGAGTTCTACCTCTGCATTTCATAACAAACTATTGGCTTCTTACAAATGCCCTGGCAACAGGACTTCTGAAATACGCCTTGGCGTTTTAACTGTGCCTCACATGCCACGCTGACCAGCATACCAGTGAAACTCGCAACGTGACAAGTGTCCATTTCGCCCACTTCTGGGTAATAAATCCTGGGTGTACTTCTATAAAAATGTATTGCCACTACCCCTGGGTAGCCCCACCTGGGTATCCACTGCTCCACTACGAGCCCCGCGCTCCGAGGGCCGCGCCACCCCAGCGCCGCCGGGAGAAAAGGCGCCGGCAGACAAGTGCCGTCCTTCCTTCCCCGCGATCCCAGTCCCAGGCTGGGTCCTTGTTAAGAATCACAATCGCCGGGGCTATGCAAAGGGCCAGCCGGTGCCAGGCTCTAAGAAACCCCCGCCGGGGTGCGTACGAGGAACTAGAGGGAGGGCACGCCCCGGGGGTCTTCCACCCTGACTCACGTTGTGCTCCCGCAGCCAGAGCTCTAGCTTGTCCTGCAAGGATAGTAAAGATTTGCTGGACACTATTTTCCTCAGGTTTTCCGCCATCGCTCGCTTCTCCGCTAGGTCCCGCTCTGGGAGGTGGCTACGTGGGGCGGACGAGTCGGTGGCCTGCTCCGGACCTCGGGGTGATAAGGCGGGAAGGGTGTTCTCTTCCTGAGGGGCTCAGGGCGCGGCCGATGTTTCCATCCCACCTCGGGTCGGACGGGGCAGGGTTCGAGAAGCCGGGGGTGGGGGGGTGAGGTGCCCCGCGCCTCATCCGCTGCCCCGCACGGTCTCCTGACTCGGGGGCTGCCGCCCAGCGCCTGGGCCATAAATACCCGGGCGATTATTAAACAAAGCTTGACGCGGGCTGGTGGCTGCTAAGGACGCGCGCCGCGGGCGTCGTGGCAACGACAGGGCCGCCGCCCCGCCCCCACTGCTCCCTCCACTCACCTCCAGCCCCGCAGGCCTCGCACTTGCCTCGGGGTTTCTGGGCGCCCGCCTGTGAGCGCAGTGTAGCTGCTCCTAATGCTGTTCCTGGTGCTGCGGCTTCTGTTTCTGCTGCTGGCGGAGGGCGAGGGCGCGCCACACCGCAGACTCCGGCTTGGGCCAGGGGCTGGCGGAAGCCAAGACTACGGAGGGCGGCTGCTGGAGACCCGCCCGCAGCGTGCAATGTGGGGTAGGGGCGTGGGGCGGGGCCTCAATTGGAGGCCTCTTGTCTATAAAAGCAAAGATTATTTCTCCATAGAAGTTTTTGTTTAGGAAAGGATGTTTAGTGCCTTCTTTATTCTTTCACTTCTCAGGCATTTAATCTTTCACTTGTAATACGTAGGGCTTACCTATGTGAAACTTGCTTTAACTAAAATTTCAATTCTTCCTGCTTCTATCTTTTGCTTTGTTCCTAGGCTTGCTGAGTGGGTGCCCAAGTCAATAGATTTTAGGATGTTCACAAGTAAAATTAATCTCTCAGGAGAGGAAAAGATTTGTACTATATTTTTAGAATCATTGAGCACTTAAAAGTTTCATTTAATTTTGAATTTTCTCATTGAGACTTTGAAAGTTCAGAGCTATTTTGACACTATTTCGAAAGGAAGTATTAAGTCACAATGATAGTTTGAAATGAAATCATTTCAACCATCGTTAAGCACTTCAGAAGCCCTTATTTTTATATGCCATCAAATGATGTATTGATTGCAAATCATCCTTATCTATTTATTAAAGCAGTAGGGGCGGAGCAGAGCCTAAACTCACTAACTAGTTTAATTCAGTTTCTTTTCTTTAGGTACTTGAAAATAATATGAACATTGCATATGTCCAAGTACCATAAAATTCAGAACTTTGATCACTTTTTGTTTTTATTTCTCTTAATTACAGTGGTTTTACTGTCCTCTAATAAAAATGAGATGCTCATTTTTGAAACCTATATTTCTACTATTTTCTTTAGATCACAAAATGACTAGAAGGGTACGTTACACAGGTTATTCTGTCATAGTAGAATAATAATTACTAATGTTGAAAAAAAACTTCACTAAATAATTATTAGACTTTGTTTTCCTTTAAAAACTATAAAGAAAGAGGGAGGAAATGGAAAAAAAAAACCTCATAGATTTCTTAACTTGGAGCCAGTAATTGCATATTTCAGTAGGCAGTTGGAATCTTTGAACAGACATATTGACCTATTCATAAAAAACAAACTGGAATATTTATGTCAAATTAAATCTTCTTTCTTGCTATGGTACTTTAACCTCTAATCTTTGGTTTCATCATCTGTAAACAGGGGGTAATAGTTCTTCATAGAATTATTATGAAACTAAGAAGAATTCATGTGAATTCTTCAGTGTATGGTTTTGGCATACACCATTGTAAGTGCTTCATACGATTACTATTACTACAAATGTAGGTCACAGTATTATATTTAAAAAAGATAATTAGGTTGGAAACAATCTTAACAATAAGGTAATGGTTGAGCAAATCACTTAATGAAATGTTGCATGATAAAAAGCCTGTCACTAAAGACTATCAAGGAATTCTCAATGTGCAATGTGAATTTTTTAAAAAGCAGAACATTAAATTATATATATATATATATATAATATATATATATACAATATATATTATATATATTATATATATAGTATTATTTTATGCAATATGAACCCAGGGCATGATTATGGGTGATTTTGATTTGCTTCTTTATACTTTTCTGAGTTTCCAAATTTCTACCAACTGCTTTTATGAAAGCTTACTTAGAAATACAACTAATCCAAAACTTTACCATGCTCAGAAAAGTGTTAGCCACAATATCACTATTTAAGCTGACTCAAAACAATATGCTTTGACCAAATGTCCATATTACTAATTTAATCATTAGACTTATACAGTCTTAGGATAATGGATCTTTGAAATCCACTTAGAATATGTCACATGATGTTACTTATCTCTACAGTGCTCTAGCAACACAACTAGATTCAAGACCCTAAGGCCTGTATAAGTCATTTCGTGTACCTCTTGGTTTCCCTAAAACTCTGGTGTGTTGTGCATAATAAGAACTTTTTATTAATAACAAAGAAGCATAGTACTCAATGCCTCAAAACAAAGGAAATGTTTTACATATTTCTTCATTATTTACCCCCCCACTATTTCTGAAAAAGAACCTCAGATTGCTTACAGTAATAGATTTGTAGAAAATATCATTGTTATATTAGAAATATTTTTAATGAAAAAAGTAAATATGCTCCAATTTTAAGCCAATGTATTAAAATTGAACCTTATTTTACAGTTATTTCTGAGCATTGTGGAAGCCAATTCAGAAAGGAAAATGAGTGTTATGATTATTGATTTTTTTAAATATGCATATCAGTTCTTTGAATGGAAATGCATTTTTCTGGTACTAATTCTAAAACTGTATATATCCTTTTCCAACGAGTATAGAACAGAGATAAAAGGTATTTTTAATACCCCCCCCTTTTTTTAAAGAAAATACTTATTTAGGAATGATCTTAATATGATTGTTTCTTACAGTCACATTTGATCAATAAATGCCAAGAGGGTAACACTAGAACACATATCATCAAAGAGAGAGCCAAGCAATTGACGTCCTATTTCTTAGCTCTGGTGATATAACTTGCTACAAACTAAGAAATTTCAAACTTGTAGGAATGAGTGGATAGTCTCATAAGTGCTCTTAATGACAATATCTTCCACAGAGTTTTGTGGATGCTAGATAGCAATCAATTAAAGAAAGAGCTAGAGCTTGGAATGCAGATAGTCTGTTTCTGATTAAAGAAGAATCCATATGCTTCAAATTACAAGCACGCAGTCAACAAGGGAGAGATTCTGTTCAGAGTTGGCAAGCCTACCTTTTATTGAATGCTTTTTTGTTAGACTTAATTGAGGTGACATTGGTTAAAAAGAAATACATAGATTCCAGGTGTACAATTCTATAGTGCATCATCCAAGTGTTGCATTATGTGTTCACCACCCAGTGTCAGCTCTCTTTCCATCACCATATATTTAGCTCCACCTCTTCTCCTCGACTCCCTCCCTCCTCTCTCAACCCCTCCCGCCTTGCACTCAGGTAACCACTAAACTATTGACTGTGCCCATGAGTTTTTGTTTCTTTGTTGCTTTCAGTTTTATATTCCACATATCAGTGAAGTCATATGGTTCTTGGTATTTTCAGTCAGGCTTATTTTACTTAGCATGAGGTTCTCCAGGTCCATCTATTTTATTGCAAATAGCTGTATTTAATCATTTCTTATAGCTGACTAATATTTCATGGTATATATGAACCACAGCTTCTTTATTCACTCATCTGACCAAGGGCACTTTGGTGGCTTCCATATGCACAAGCTTGAACAACTCTGTTATGAACATTGGAATACGTAAGTCTTTGCGGACTAAGGTTTTTAAATTTGGGGGAAAGATACACAGAACAGGGATTGCTGGATCACATGGTAACCCCATTTCCATTTTCTGAGGAATCTTCACACCACCTTCCACAGTGGTTGTACCAGTTTGCACTCCAACCAGCAGTGTGCAAGAGTTCCTTTTTCTCCACATCCTCTCCAGCACTTGTTATTCCTTGTCTTGTTGATAATAGCCATTCTCACAGGTGTGAGGTGGTATCTCATTGTGGTTTTGATTTGCATTTCCCTGATAGCTAATGAGAATGAGCATTTTTTCATATGTCTGCTGACCATTTGTATTTATTCATGGGAGAAGTGTCTGTTTAGTTCTTCTGCCCACTTTTTGATTGAGTTGTTTGTTTTTATGTTAAGTCTTATTAGTTCTTTATATATTTTAGATATTAGACCCTTATCTGATGGGTTGTTTGCAAATATTTTTTCCCATTCAGTTGGCTATCTCTTTGCTTTGTTGATGGTTTCTTTTGCTGTGCAGAAACTTTTTAGTTTGATATAATCCCATTCATTTACTTGTGCTTTTACTTCCTTTGCCTTTCATGTCAGTTTCATGAAGTCTTCCTTGAGCCTTAGGTCTATAAGTTTAGTACCTATACAGTGTATTCTATACAGTTTATTGTTACAGGTCTTATATGAAGGCATTTAATCCATTTTGAGTTAATTTTTGTATATGGAGAGAGTTCACAGCTCAGGTTCATTCTTTTGCATGTATTTTTCCAGCTTTCCAAGCACCACCTACTGAAGAGACTGTCTTTTCCCCATTGTATATTTTGTGCTCCTTTATCAAAAATTATTTGTCCATAAACTTATGGATTTATTTCTGGGTTTCAGTTCTGTTCCACTGGTCTATGTTTCTGTTTTTCTGCCAATACCAAGCTGTTTTTATTATCAGTGCTTTGTAATATAAATTGAAGTTGGGGAGTGTAATACCACCAGCCTTATTCTTTTTATGTAGTATTGCTTTGGCAATTCAAGGTCTTTTATGGTTCCATATAAATCTGATAATTCTTTTATCTATTACATGAAAGTATGATTCTGGGATGTTGATAGGTATTGCATTAAATCTGTAGATCGCTTTGGGCAAAATGGCCATTTTAACAATGTTAAGTCTTCCTATCCATGAACAGGGAATATTTTTCCATTTCTTTGTATCTGATTCAGTTTCCTTCAAAAGTGTTTTATAGTTTTCCGTGCACAAGTCTGTCACATTAATTCCCAGGTATTTCATTCTTTTTGTTGTGATAGCAAAAGGAATTGAGAAAAGAGGGACTTTTTTGTTGTTTGTATATAGGAATGCTATTGATTTTTGTACATTGATTTTTGTATCCTGTGACTTTATTTATTTATTGTTTCTAATAGTTTCCTGGTGGCATCTTTGGGATTTTCTATATAAAGGATCATGTTATCTGCAAATAGTGACAATTTGACCTCTTCTTTCCCAATATGGATACCTTTTATTCCTTTCTCTTGCCTGATTGCTGTGGCTAGAACTTCCCGTACTATATTGAATAGCAGTGGTGACAGGGGGCATCCCTGTCTTGTTGCTGATTTTAGGGGAATGGGCTTCGGCTTTTCCTCATTCAGTATGATGCTAGTTGAGGGTTTGTCATATATGGCCTTTATTATGTTGTGATACTTTCCTTCTATACCTATTTTATTCAGTGTTTTGATTATATATGCATGTTGTATTTTGTCAAATGCTTTTTCTGCATCAATTGATATGATCATATGGTTATATTTTGTTTATGTGGTGTATCACATTGATTGATTTTCATATGTTGAACCATCCTTGTGCTCCTGGGATAAATCCCATTTGATCATGAAGTATAATCTTTTTGATACACTTTTGTATTCTATTGCTAATATTTTGTTTAGGATTTTTGCATCTGTGTTCATCAGAGATATTGGTCTATAGTTTTCTTTCTTTGTGTTGTCTTTGCCAGGCTTTGGTATTAGGGTAATGTTGGCCTCATAGAATGAGTTAGGAAGTATTACTTCCTCTTCAATTTTTTGCAAGAGTCTGAGGAGGATAGGCATTAATTCTTCTTTGAATGATTGGTAGAACTAGTTGGTGAGACCATCTGGTCTAAGGTTTTGCCTCTTGGGAGACTATGGATAGTAATTTCAATTTCTTTACTATTGACTGGTTTATTTAAATTATCCAGTTCCTCTTGGTTCAGTCTAGGTAGGCTATAAATTTCTAGGAACTTGTCTATTTCTTCTATTTTGTTAAATTTAGTGGCATAAAGCCCTTAATAATATTTTCTTATAATCCTTTGTATCTCTGTGGTATCAGTGGTAATTTCTCCCCTTTCATTTCTAATTTTGGATATTTGTGTCCTTTCCTTTTGCTCTTTGATTAATCTATCCAGGTGTTTGTCGATTTTCTTGAGTTTCCCAAAGAACCAGCTCTTCATAATATTAATTTTTTCTATTGTCCTTCTGTTCTCTAATTGGTTTAGCTCTGCTTTAATTTTTATTATTTCTTTCCTTCTGCTGACTTTGGGTTTTGTCTGCTCTTCTTTTTCTAGTTCTTTAAGATGGGATATTAGGACTTTTACTTGTGATTTTTCTTATTTCTTAAGATAGGTATGTGATGATATAAATTTCCCTCTTATTACTGCATTCCCTGTGTCACAGTAATTTTGATATGTTGTATTTTCATTGTCATTAGTTTCTATATATTTTTTAATCTCTTCTTTTATTTGTTCTTTTATCCAGTCACTTTTAAATAAGATGTTGTTTAATCTCCATGTATATGTGGTTTTTTCTGCTTTCCTTTTACAGTTGATCTCCAATTTCAAAGCTTTGTGATCTGAGAATAAACTTGGTATGATTTTGATCTTCTTGAATTTGCTGAGGCCACTTTTCTATCTCAGCATGTGGTCTATCCTTGAGAATATTCCACGTGCACTAGAAAAGAAGGTATAGTCTTTTTTTGTTGGATGAAGTGTCCTTTAAATGTCAATTATGTCCAATTGCTGTAATGTGTTATTTAGAGCTGATATTTCCTTTTTTATTTTCTGTTTGGATGATCTGTCCATGGCTGTTAAGGGAGTGTTTAAGTCTCCCACAGTGATTGTGCTTTTGTCAGTTTCTTCTTTCAGATCTGTTAGTAGTTGCTTTGTATATTTTGGTGCTTCCTCATTGGGAGTATATATATTAATTAGTGTCAAATCTTCTTGTTGTATTGTGCCTTTTATCATTATGTAATGTTCATCTTTGTCTCTTGCTATCTTTTTTAACCCGAAGTTTATTTTATCAGGTATCAGTATGGCAACTCTTGCTTTTCTCTGGTTACCATTTGTTTAGGGAATTGTTTCCTGTCCTTTCACTCAGAGTTTGTGTTTGTCCTTATGGATGAAGTGTGTCTCTTGGAGACGGTGTATGGATGGGTTTTGTTTTTTAATGTAGTCTGCTACTCTACTGTCTTTTTATTGGTGAGTTAAGTCCATTAACATTTAGAGTGATGATCAATATGTGAGGATTTCCTGTGGCCATTACGTTTTGGTTGTTGTTTTGTTTTATTTTTGTTTCTTTTTTGTTGCCCCAACTCTATTCCATTTTTCCTGATGTTTTATTTCAGGTTGAAGAGCCTCCTTAAGTATTTCCTGAAGTGCCAGGTTTGTGTTGGCGAATTCCCTCAGCTTCTATGTGTCTGAGAAGGTCTTTATTCCACCTTCATATATGAAAGATAATTTTGCTGGATAATTTATTCTTGGCTGGAAGTTTCTTTCTTTTAAAATTTTGAATATATGATTCCACTTCCTCCTGGCTTGTAGAGTTTCTGCTGAGAAGTCTCATGCCAGCCTGATGGGTTTTCCTCTAAAGGTTTAGATCTTTTCTCCCTGGATGCCTTGACAATTGTCTCTTTGTCTTTAGTTTTTTACATCTTTAGTACCATATGTCTTGGAGAATATCTCTAGGGTCCAGGTATCTAGGAGACTTGTTTGCTTCTTGAATTTGAGGTTCCAGATATTTCCATAGGTTTGGAAAGTTCTCATCTATATTCTCTGTAGAGTGCTCTGCTTTGTCTTCTAATCCTATTATCCTGATGTTGCTTTGTCTCATGGAGTCAGATAGTTCTTACAGAATTCTTTCAATCCTTTTTGTTCTATATCTCCTGTTTTCCTCTTTCTGAGTTGCTTCCATGTTCTGATCTTCAATATCACTAAGTCTTTCCTCCATCTGGTAGGCCCTGTTTCCTATGGCAGTTATTTTATTTCTCACTTCTTTTATTATATTATTTATCTCTGGAATTTCCATCTTGTTCTTCCTTATGTTTTGAATTTTTTGTTAAATTGTTCCTTTTGTTCATGGATTTTTTTTTTTTTTTTTTTTTTTTTTTTTTTTTTTTTTTTTTTTTTTTTTTTTTTTTTTTTTTTTTTTTTTTTTTTTTTTTTTTTTTTTTTTTTTTTTTTTTTTTTTTTTTTTTTTTTTTTTTTTTTTTTTTTAGGTCATTCACATCAGCTATGGTGTTCTGTCAGTATGTTTTCTCTCATAGCCTTTAGAATGGCTACTTCATATTCTCTGTCACCTAGTTCAGAAACTTCGAGGTCTATGAGATCCTTTCCTGGAGATTTTTCATCTTCTTCCTGAGTAGCTTTAGATCCTAAGGTATTCATACTGTCTGCTGGTTTCTTCCCCTTTGGCATGAGAGCATTATGTTCAGCAGAGCCCAGGAACCTTGGGCTCTCCTATTTTTGTGATGTTTTCCTGTAAAGCAGACACTAGGTGACACTGGGGGCCAAGTTTTGGGAGAGAGAGGAGATGTTTAAGCCTTATCTCTGGTCTCAAGCCATGTTTGGAGGTGGGGTACATCTATCTGCCATCCCTCCTCTCTGCAGTTTGTTGGGGAGGCTGTAGGAGAGGGGAGAGGCCAACAAACAGCACACTGGGGTGGCTCCACCTCCTGCCCTATGCTGGGGAAGCTGTGAGATGCAGGCTGAGGCTGCTTTGGCTGACTGGGGTGAATGCTATAAAATCCACCTTTCTTCCTGGGCCTACTCCAGAGACCAGCCATTCGGGGCAGATTCTGCAGGCATGCACCACATGTGGGTGCTGGGTGCGCATGATCCACGAGTCCAAAGCTGTGGGCCTGATGTCACGGGTTGCATGAAGGCAGTCGGCTCGCCTACGCCGTGGGCCTGGAACGGTGGCCCTGTGGAGGAGTCATGCGCACACGTGCTGTGGGCTCAGGTGCTGTTTCTGGGGCCTCCGATCAGCCTGCGGCTGTTCAGAGTCCTTACTCAGCCCTCTTGCTACTCAAGAGCTTCAGAAGCTGGCCCCCAAGCTCTGTCACCAACATGCTGCTCTAAGGCCCAGCTCCCCCACAGTCTCCCACCATTCTGTCACTCCAGCTGGCTTTCACTCTTGTCATCTCTTGGCCTCGCCCCATCTTGTGAACTGTGCTGCTCCTGGATAGTCAGCAGTGATGGGGTCCTGTTGCGATCTGTCTCTGTTCTGTTCCCTCTCTCCCACTCGCCCCCTTCTCTCCAACCTTCAGGTGTTTACTTGTGATTCGTGGATTTTTCAGCTATCGTTGTGTCACTCAGGATCCTCTTTTTTGGCTCCTGGATGGCTATTCAATTGTGTTTTCTGGGAGAGGCATTAGGGACCTCCTCCCCAGTCGCCATCTTGCCCTCTCTCCCTAAGCAGAAGCTTTTTAGTTTGATATAGTTCCACTCATATATTTTTGCTTTTACTTCCCTTGCCTTTGAGGTCAGTTTCATGAAGTCCTCCTTGAGCCCCAGGTCAATAAGTTTAGTACCAATGTTTTTCTATACAATATATTGTTTGGTTCTTATGTGGAGGTCTCGAATCCATTTTGAATTCATTTTAGTATATAGTAACATTCACAGCTCAGATTCATTATTTTGCCTATGGTTTTCCAGTTTTTCCAGCACCATCTACTGAAGAGGGTTTCTTTGCCCCATTGTATGCTTACACTTCTTTATCAAAAATTATTTGTCCATGTATTTGTGGATTTATTTCTGGGTTTTCCATTTTGTTCCATTGGTCTTTGTGTCTGTTTTTCTGCCAGAACTAAGCTGTTTTGATTATTGATGCTTTGTAGTATAAATTGAAATTGGAGAGTGTGATACCTCCAGACTTATTCTTTTTATGTAGGATTGCTTTGGCAATTTGAGGTCTTTTGTGGTTCCATAAAAATCTGATAATTTTTTAAAATCTATTTTGTGAAAGTATGTTTATGAGATTTTTATGGGAATTGCACTGAAGCTGTTTATTGCTTGGGTAATATGGCCATATTAGCAATCTTAAGTCTTCTTATCCATGAACACAGAATAGCTTTCCATTTCTTTGTGTCTGATTCAATTTCTTTCAAAAGTGTCTTATATTTTTTCATATATACATCTGTCACATTCTTTAATTCCCGGGTATTTTGTTCTTTTTGTTGCAACCACAAAAGATATTGATTCTCTCATTTCTTTTTCTGAAGATTTGTTGTTTGTATATAGAAATGCAAGTGATTTTTGTATGTTGATTTTGTATCCTGCAACTTTACCCTATTTGTTTATTGTTTCTAATAGTTTTCTGGTGGAGTCTTTGCAATATTCTATATAAAGGATCATGTCTTCTGCAAATAGTGACAGTTTGACTTCTTCTTTCCCATTTTGGATACCTTTTATTTCTTTCTCTTGCCTGATTACTCTGGCTAGAATTTCCAGTCCCATATTGCATAGCATTGGCAACAGGGGGCATCCCTGTCTTGTTCTTGATTTTAAGGGAATGGGCTTCAGCTTTTCCCCATTCAGCATGATATTAGCTGAGGGTTTGTCATATATGGCCTCTATTATGTTGATGTTCTTTTCTTCAATAACATTTTATTCAGTGTTTTGATTATAAATGTATGTTGTATCTTGTCAAATGCCTTTTCTGCATCAATTGATATGATCATATGGTTTTTTATTTTTTATTTTGTTTATGTAGTATATCACATGGATTGATTTTCATATGTTGAACCATCCTTGTACTTCTGGGATGAATCTGACCCGATTGTGGTGTATAATCTTTTTGATGCATTGTTGTATTCTTTTTGCTAATATTTTATTTAGGACTTTTGCATATCTGTTCATCAGAGATATTGGTCTATAGTTTCCTTTTTTGTGTGTTTTCCTTACCAATCTTTGGTGTTAGGGTAATGTTGGCCTTGTAGAATGAATTGAGAAGTATTGCCTCATCTTCAGTTTTTTGGAAGAGTCTGAGGAGGATAGGCACTTACTCTTTTTTGAATACTTTGTAAAATTCATAGGTGAGACCCTCTGGTCCATAGATTTTGGCTTTGGGGAGGTTTTGGATGATTATTTCAATTTATTTACTATTGATTGCTCTATATAGATTATTCAGCTCTTCTTGGTTTAGTCTATATGTTTCTAGAAACTTGTCCATTTCTTCTAGGTTGTTAAATTTGAGAGCATAAAGCTCTTTATAATATTTTCTTATGATCCTTTGTATTTCTGTGGTATCAATAGTAATTTTACCCCTTTCATTTCTAATTTTGGATATTTGTGTTTTTTATTTTCATCCTTTAGTTAACCTAGCCAGGGTTTTGTCAATTTTATTGATTTTTTTCAAAGAACCAGCTCTTTGTTGCATTAATTTTTCCTATTGTCTTTCTGTTTTCAGTTTTCATTTAGCTGTGCTCTAATTTTTATTATTTCCTTCCTTCTGCTGACTTTGAGGTTTTTTTGTACTTCTTTTTCTAGTTCTTTAAGATGGGATGTTAAGCTGTTTAGTTGTGATTTTTCTTGTTTTAAAGATAGGCCTGTAGTAATACAAATATCACTCTTACTACTGCTTTCATTGCATCCCAATAATTTTGATACATTGTATTTTTATTGTCATTAGTTTCTATGTATTTTTAATCTCTTTTATTTCTTCTTTGATCCAGTCACTTTTTAATGATGCTGTTTAATCTCCATGTTTATGTGATTTTTTTTCTGCTTTCTTTTTGCTGTTGATCTCCAATTTCAAAGCTTTGTGGTCTGAGAATACACTTGGTATAAGTCCAATCTTCCTGAATTTGCTCAGGCTACTTTTGTGTCCTAGCATATAGTCTATCCTTGAGAACATTCAGTGTGCACTAGAAAAGAAGGTATAATTGTTTGTTGTCAGATGAAGTATCCTGTAAATGTCTATTATGTCCAATTGCTGTAATGTGTCATTTAAAGCTAATATTTCCTTACTTATTTTCTGTCTGGATGATCTGTACATAGCTGTTAAGGGGGTGTTTAGGTCTCCTAGTGTAATTGTTTTTGTCAGGTTTTCCTTTCAGATCTGTTAGTAGTTACTTTGTATATTTTGGTGCTTTCTGATTGGGAGCATATATATTGAGTGTCATGTCTTGTTGTTTTGTCCCTTTTAACATTATGAAATGTGCATCTTTGTTTCTGGTTACCTTTTTTAATCCGAACTTTGTTTCATCAGATATCAGTATGGCAATTCCTGTTTTTCTCAATGCCATTTACTTGGAGTGTTGGTTTTCATCTTTTCACTCTGAGTCTGTGTTTGTCCTTATGGTTGAGGTGTGTTTCTGGAGACAGCATATGGATGGTTTTTGTTTTTGTTTGTTTAATCCAGTCAGCTACTCTGTGCCCTTTTATTGGTGAGTTCAGTGCATTTACATTTAGAGTGATGATTGATATGTGAGGATTTCCTATGGCCATTACTTCCTTCTTTTCTTTCTTTCTTTCTTTCTTGTTTTGTTTTGTCTCAACTCTTCCCCATTTACTTTGAATTTTTTGTTTCATGTCCAAGAGCCTTCTTCACTATTTCATGAAATGCCAGCCTTGTGCTAGAGAATTCCCTCAGCTCTGTATGTCTGAGAAGGTCTTTATTCCTCCTTCATATCTGAAGGATAATTTTGCAGGATAATTTATTCTTGGCTGGAAGTTTCTCTCTTTTAATATTTTAAATATTTGATTCTACTCCCTCTTGGCTTATTGAGTTTCTGCTGAGAAGTCTGATGATAGGCTGATGGGCTTTCCTTTAAAGGTTATAGTTTTTTCCTCCTGGCTGCCTTGAGAATTATCTCTTTGTCTTTGGTTTTTGACATCTTCAGTATGATGTGCCTTGGAGAAGATCTTGTAGGTTCCAAGTAGCTAGGGGACCTATTTTCTTCTTGACTTTGGGGTTCCAAGTCTTTTCAAAGGTTTGGAAAGTTCTCATCTACTATTTGCTTGCGTATGCTGTCTGTGGAGTGCTGTTCTGCACCTTCTTCTAAGCTTATTATTCTAATATTTTTTTTTCAAATGGAGTCAGAAAGTTATTGTAGAGTTCTTTCAGTCCTTTTGACTCTGACATTCTTATTTTCTTTTTTCTGGGTTGTTTCCATGTTCTGATCCTTGATATCACTAATTCTTTCCTCCATCTGTTTGGCCCTGTTTCCTATGGTAGTTAGTTCATTTCTCAGTTGTTTTATTGCATTATTCAAATTTCCATTTGATTTTTTTAAATATCTTCAATTTCTTTGTTAAAATATTCCTTTTGTTCACCGATTTCCTTTCTGAGATCATTCTTCTCAGTCAGAGTGCTCTGCCAAAATTTTTCCAGTTCTCTGAGACTTTTTAAAACTGCAGTCTTGGGGAGGAAGAAGGCAAGATAGCGACTGGAGAGGAGGTCCCTAAAGCCTCTTCCAGAAAACACAATTGAACAGCCATCCAGGAGCCAAGAAAGAGGACCCTGAGTGACAAAACGGCAGTTGAGAAATCCACAAATCGCAAGTAAACACCTGAAGCTTGGAGAGAAGGGGGCGAGCAGGGGAGAGGGAAGGGAGCAGAGACAGACTGCAACAGGACACAATCGCTGCTGACTAT
>PVJL010015931.1:0-15321 GCA_004026885.1 Lyroderma lyra
AGTTTGATGTTTTTCTAAGAGCCAAAAATAGTGTATTTGTTTTTATACTTAGGACGTTTCATGCCATCATTGGATATTTCCCCACACACAACACATAGAGGCTTATTAGCACACAGTCCTCCCCCCACCACCAATGAAAACCCGTATTTAATATACTCTGCAGGGTATTTCCTTTTCTTCTGTGTAGTGCCTGAGGCATGCACCTTTTTACTATCTCCTGGTGTGGGTGTTCTCACAGCTGTGGACACATGTTGAGAAGTACTTGGGATGGGTTATAATTCATACCAAGTTTTGGTTTTCTAAATTTTTTTTTTTTTTTTTTGGTTCGTTCCCTGACTGGGAAGTGAACCTAGGCCGCAGTGGTGAGAGTGCTGAAACCTAGCCATTAGACCACCAGGGAACCCCCAAGTTTTGGTTTTTTAACTGTTCAGGTTTTCAACCACTGATCCATAACTGACACACTTAAAAATCACTGACAATAACTGAAACTATGTTAAACATTAAATTAAAAAAAAAAAACAAACAACACTTGAATAAAAACAGTTACTTTTACTCAGTCAATAACTAAACTAATCAAACAGTCTGGCTACAAAGGTACTTGTTTTGGGAAGTTCTAGAAAGGTTGCATATGGATTGTTCTGAAACTGTGCATAATGACTGATAGAAGAGCGGTTTGGGGGAAGGGTTCACAGCCACACCCTCACCCATCATCATTCACTAATGTGACCTAATTTTAAGTGTTTCCATTAACAGTGATTCAAACGTATTTATTTTTCCATGATTAACATGTTTCATTTTTTTACTTTACTTGTTTTTTTTTACCATTACTGATTATTTTTCACATACCCCTGAATAGCTCTGCACATACTGCCAGGGATACAAGTAGCACCGCTTGGGAACCGAGGCCCTAGAAGGTTCAAACTAAGTCATTCAAATGAACAAGATGATTTCTAATATTCCGTCTCAGTTCTTAAATCTCATAGTTCCTATAGAATTACCACATTCTGTTTTGGCCTGGTGGGAGGGTGATTGGTCCCATTTCCAAATATGGGCCCCGTATTTCTATGAAAACACATTTTATAAGACTCATCTAACATACTTGTATTAGCTTAGATGTAATGAAAGTCTTGGTTTATTTTTGAAATGTTAAATTCCTAATTCTGGACAATGTGAATAAGGCTCTACCTTCTTGAGTCTCCTTGGCTCTTTGAAGTAATAATGCCATTTCTTGATTTAAAGACTGAACTTCATTCCTCAGCAGTTGATTTTCCAGTCGAAGATTAGACAGTTCGTGCGATTTGCCGTCATCAGTAGGTACTGGGTTGTGATCAGCACAGGAAGCATTTGATGATATGTTTTTCTTTGAAGAATCCTCTTGGATTTCATGGCCAGAATCTGAATTGTTAGAGGTTTCTGTAAAACAAAGGAATACATTTTTGTTATGCTAAAACCCTCACTACATAGACATTAGTAGTTTACTTTGGTAGAATGCCTTTTGGCTCAAGTTAACTGCTAGAGCTAAAATACCATAAAAAAGAAACTTAATTCTCAACAGACTTCCCTCTGATGAAATTTCATTCTCATACAAGGAGCCTATAGGGTTCAAAGGACCCTCAAAGTCTGGACACACTGAATAAAGGGTGATAAAGAATAAATACAAGAATACAGTTCTGGAAAAGATAAAATCAGAGATAATTTAAGTGGTTGGACTTAGATAAAAAAGGTCTTGGTCTCCCTTTTGCCTCTAATTTGGTTTAAAAAAAAGTCTCAACATTGAAAACAATGGAAAGGTATTATACAAAAGAATAGCTATAAGTTTCAAGGCAAGGAGAGTAATAAGCAGTCAGAGCAATTTGTTATATATCAAATTGGAATCTAAAATGTCTTACCCAAAGAGATAGAGACTCAGGAATTCAGATTCATCCTATTTTTAACTCGCTACTAAGGATAATACAAATATACTTTTTATTTATTCTAAAAAAAATATGTATGTGCTTAAAAATGAACTATATTTAAATGATAAAACAGAATAAAACAATAACTAGGCAAAAGACTTGACACTTTACAAAGGAAGACAATCAATAATATGAAAAAGTGGAGTTCCCTGGTGGTGTAGTGGCTGAGGCTTCGGCGCTGTCAAAGCTGTGGTCTGGGTTCGATTCCCAGCCAGGGAATTACCCACATTAAAATTAAAAAAAAAAAAAAGAAAAAGTTCTCAATATCTTTAGAGATCAAGGAAATGCAAATTAAGACCACAATGAGAACCAATACACACCCCCTAGAATGGCTAAAATTAAAAAGATTACACCAAATGTTGACAAGGATATGGAGCAACTGGAACTCTCATAGATTGCTAATAGGAATCGAAAATGGTATAACACACTATGGGAATAGGATGCATAGTTTCTTATGAAATTAAACACACATCTACCATTTGATCCAGTAATTCCACTTCTAGGTATTTATCCAAGAAAAATGAAAACCTTTTTTTCATAAAGACAAGTACGTATAAAAATGTTCAGTGCAGTTTTATCCACAATTTCCAAAGACAGGAAGCAACCCCAATGCCCATAAGAGAATGAATAAATGTGGTAGATATCCATACAACAGAATACTATACTACAATAGAAAATAACAAACTATTGATACACACAATTACATGGATGAATCTCACTACGATGTTGAATAAAAGTAGTCAAGTAAGAAAGTGTACATACTATACAATTCCATTTATATAAAGTTTTAGAACAGACAAAAACTAATCCATGGTGAAAAAAAGCCTAACGGGGTGCTTGGGGGGATTGGGTAGGGAGATTAATTGGAAAGGAACATGAGAAACTTCCGTGGGCAGAGGAAATGTTCTTTATCATAATAAAGGTGTGGGTTACATAGGTATAGCCATTTGTGTAGCTAATATTTGTACATTTCAATATATGTAAAAAAATTATGAGACATGGAAATTTGAACACCGACCAGGTACAAGATAACACTAAGGAATTATTACATTTTTAAGATGATAATACTACACGTGTTTGTTTTTAAAGCTTATATTTTTTAGGGTAATAAAATGTAGTATTTATAGAGGAAATGATGAGATCTATGATTTGCTTAAAATAATTCTGTGGAGGGTAGAGGTAAAAGAAGGGGTGAGAAATGAGAGAATATAAACGAAACAAGAATGGCTCTGAGCTATTAACTGCTGTAGCTGGATAACAGGCAGTATGGGGGAGTCGTCAATCTCTACTTTGGTATATTTGAAATTTCCAAACTAAAGATTTTGAAAAGAAATAAAGTGTATATCCAAACTTGTGGGATACACCTAGAGTAGTATTTAGGAGGACATTTATAGTATAAATTGGTATAATGACTGTGGAAATATTTACATTAAATATTTACACAAAATAAAAGGAAGAAAATTAGTGATTATGCATCAATTTTAAGGGTTAAAAAAACAGTAAAATAAACCCAAAGGAAGCAGAAATTAATAATAAAGACCAGAAGTTAACAAAATAGAAAAGAAACATACTAGAGAGGATCAACATAAACAAAAATGGTCTTCTGAAGGAGAATCATAAACAACATTCTGCCAATAAATCTTTAAATGTACACAATGTGAAACCTATCAAATTGTATACTTTCGATATGTGTAGTTTATTGTATATCAGTTATACCTGATTAATGCTGTTTAAAAAATAGGCATTTAGCACAGGGCCACATATTGTATTCTTCAGGCAGTATCTGTGATCAAGCTTTGGTTTCTGCAGGGTTTGTATGAATGAGTAGATTAGTGTCTGATTGTGTTAAAATTTCAGCTGTGACACCTCCACTGATTCCCTGAAATTAAGTAAAATAAATATTATTCCCTCACAATGTATATGAAATAGACAATTCTTAGAAAAAATATAACTCACCAAAAACAAAAGAAATGGAAAACAAATTGAATCAATAGTTAAAATCTTCCACTAATACTACGCCAGACCTTGATGGTCTTACCAGTAAATTCTAACAAACACAGGGAATAAATAATCTCAGTCTTACATCAAATTCAAGCAACAGAAAAAGAGGGAACACTTTCAAATTCTATCTACAAGGCTGATATAATTGTAATACTAAAACCTAACAATATTACCCATCAATCTCATTTATGAAATAAATGCAAAAATCCTAAACAGAATATTAGCAAACTCATTAAGTTTGGTTTTAGGTTTTAAGAAAATCAATTGATTGGTATACTATATTAAATATTAAACATGAAAAATCATATGATATACATACAGGAAAAAAACATGGCTAATATTCAACATAAAAACTCAACTAGACAAATATGGAAACTTCTTAATCTGATAAAAAGTACCTATGAAAAACCTAGTAAAACAGTTAAAGCATTCCATTTAAGGCAATAGATCTTCAATCCTGTTCAATACCATAAGGCAATAAAAAAATTTTTTTTAAAGATAAAGGGTTAAGAAGAAACCAAACTGTCACTATCCGCAGATATTGTGTTGTTGAAAATCTAAATGACTGTATATAAAAATATGAAGATTAAGAGCTATCAAGGGTGTTGCATCAAAAACCAATACACCAGCAACAAAGTAAAAAATTTAAAAGGATACCATTTACAACAGTTTCAAAAACTATAAACTACCCAAGAATAAATCTAACAAAAAGTATGCAAGACCTTCATGGAAAAAACAATAAATCTGAATGAAAGACAGTTTAAAAATAAGTTGAAATCATACCATGCTAATGGGTTAGAAAACTCAATATTGTTAAGAGGCTGATTCGCACCCAACTGTACACAAAGAAGTAACAGATTCCCAATAAAGAGACCAACAGCATTTTTGTGAAACTTTAGTAAGCAAATTCTAAAATGCATATGGATGTACAAAAGTCCAATAGCTAACGCATTCTTCAAGAAGAACAAGGTGGTACAAGTTGCTCTGAGATACCAAGACATATTGTAAAATACATTAAGACAGTGTGCAACTACCACAAAGATGGACAAATACACCAATGAAACAGAATTAAGTGCCGAGAAACAGAGTAATATGTAGATGGATACCTTATATGTGACAGATGGAGTATTTCAAGTTAATAGGGAAAGGAAATACTTTCAATAAATGATGCTGGGATAACGGATTTCCGTATGGCAAAAAAATAGAATTAGATGACTATCTCATACCAATCATAAAAATAACTAAGTAACATCTAAATATGAAAGGCAAAACTATAAAACCTTTAGAGGAAAACAGCTTTTTCATCTTATGGTAGAGAAATATTTTCTAAGACACAAAGACACAAATCATAAAGAAAAATTGATAAATTCATCTACATTAATTGCATTCATTGAGGCACCATAAAGGTGTGTGTGTGGGAGGGGGGGGAACAAGGTAGAACTGGAGGAGAATGAAAAAGAATTACCATCTAGAATATATAAAGTGTATCTATGAATCAATAAGGGAAAAGACAAATGAACTGCTGGGGAATAGTGATCTAAAGACTTGAAAAGGCATTACTCAGAGGATGAAACCCAAATAGTCAAATGTTTGAAAAGATGGTCAAACTCATTTAGTAATGAGAGAAGTAAAAAATAATATTGTTTTCATTCCTGATTTGTAAAATGTAAAAAATCACATTGAAAATAGCAAATTTTGGTGAGAATACAGAGCAAAGGACTCTTAACCACAGCTGGTAAAGTATAAATTGGTACAACCTCTTGAGAAAACAACTTTGGCATTTGTTTACTAGTGTGGTTGAACACTGTCACATCCTACAATTCAACAATTCCATTTCTAGTGCTCCCAGAGCTTCTCAAACTGGGGCGATTTGCCCACTAAGGGACAAATGGCAAGGTGTGGAGACACTTTTGGTTGTCACAACGTGGGGTACTACTGGGCATCTAACGGGTTAAAAGGCCAGGGATGCCGAACATCCTACAAAGGACAAGACAGTCCCTCACAATGAAGAATTATTCAGCCCAAATGTCAACAGTCCCAAGACTGAGAGACTCTGCCCTAGAAAAACAAAACTTAATTTTTATAACTCCCATATATTGACTGGTTCTAACTCATTTACCTATCAACCAGGTTTCCTTTGATCCCTCTCTTATAATTAAAAGTAAGCTGTTTTCCTTAAAAGTGGAAAAATAATTCATGTCAACTTCAGGCTTAAAAGATCTCTATTAGCATCACATTGCTATAGCACTTTCAACTTTTAATGGCCTAGGAACCATCTGGAGAAAAAAGAAATTCAGATGTCCAAGCTCCATCCCCAGAAAATCTGATTCAAGAAGTCAGGGGAGGCATCCAATAATTCATTTTGTATCAATCACACAAGTGACCCAATGCAGGATATGTCCAGGGACCACGCTTTTCTTTTATCACATGGAAAAATCCTATTCATTCTTTAAGCCCAAATTATAGACCTTCTGAATCCTAACCTGAAAACTTAGGTAATTAGTTACTTTCTCCTTTATGCTTCCACAACCTTCTGACCATACTTCAATTATTGCATTTACATAACTATATGTAAATTATCTTTCTACATGTCTATCTCACCCACTACAATTTGACCCATTTCACTTCATTTCTGTATTCTGGTACCCAGTAAGTTCTCAATAAATGTTTGCATGATTAATCAAAAGATAGTTGAGAGAAATTTAGGAGTGTGTACATAAAATTAATCAAATGTTCCTGCACGCTCCTGTCTTGAAAGTACAAAACTCTTGCTTCTACTACTTTTTTATCTTGAAGATACAAGACAGACTTTATTCACTAAAAGCGAAGACTGTGAGAAAAGCTGTAACATTTAAGAACATAACAAGCTTCCATTAATCATCAACTTTATAAGGAATCACTGCAAGAACCTATCATGTTTACTGCTATTTAAAAATGGTTAGTAGGTACCTGAACTGGCCACACTACCATGTTAACCTCATTTTCGCAGATGAGAAGATGTACATGTAGAGGTAATTTCACAGCAAATTAAACAATTGAAAACCATAATTCTAAGCTCTTACTTCACTACTAAGTCAATGCCTTCAACCCTTCAACTTGGATCAAAGCTTAGTTTCTCAGCTCTGTTTCTGGGCGATGCAGAAAATATAAACCACACAAACTAACAATCAAAAATATACGTGAAGTTTTTCCTCCTGTCATTTTTATAACCCCAATGACAAAAAAGATGTGAATTGAGATAGTCCCAAATCCAAAATTACATGTTTTCTTTCAGATTTCAAAATTGTCTTTTTGTATCCTAAAATATCTTAATCATTTTGGATGCTGGGGTTGGTTACCCTACAGACAACATTCAAAGTTCCCTCCTGTAGTAACCGTATATTGACTAATAGTATTCTATGCTGTCTCCCTTGTTTACACCACACATTTCAGAGAGCCTGCCTTTGCATCAGCGGCAACAGGTAAGAAAACAGAGGATGAGAAACCCTACCAGAACGTATTAGGCTTGATGACACATCTATTTTGCTTAACTCTGAAAGAAACAGGGGACTGATTAACTACCATGGCTTTGGCTCCCAGGATTTTCTTCAGTGGTTTTGATGGTGGTCACACTGGTGTTCATAAAACTGGTATCAGTTGTCCGAGAACTCTGAAGGACATGTGTCTTGCTTCTTTCTTTTTTGATTTCCACCCTCCCGGTAGGCTCCTTCTGTGAACTATTAAGAAAATCAAAGAGCAGCTCATCATCAGGTTCTGACTTTTTTCTCCGAACAAACTGGGATGAAGGCCGAGGGGCAGATGTGTTTTCAACAGGATGGGAGGCCTCCACTGATGTCCTGGGTCCTGCTTTCACATTTGCAGTGCCAGCTAAGACGGTGGCTTTCTGATTTCTAATGTTATCAGCTGCTGTGGAAATATAATTATCTTTAGGTCCAGTATGATATGTCAGATTTGTATTTTGCTGGTGAAGTTCAGGATAGTCAGTACTTTTGCTATATATGATATTGCTGGTGTCTTTTCTACTGAGAGCTGTTGCAGCGCCTTGATCGACTCGGTTTAAAAGATCTTCTGCCTTTCCAGCAAGATCAGCCAACCAAGACATGATGGTAGCAGAATAATCCTACTGGTGAACCTGTGAAAAGAACATAAAGTGATCACTGTGGCATAACAGCTGAGCACAACAGTTAAGCTCAGGCTCTGGAGTCAGACAGTCTGGGTTGAATGCTTCACCTGCCTCTTACTAGCCATGCAACCTTGACCAAACTAACTGAAACTGAGAAACTTTATCTAGAAAATAAGGACACTTATTTATTTATTACAGGACAGTTTAAGATGAAATAATATATAAAAACACTTTGCAAAAAGCCTGGTACACAGTAAGGCACTCACTTTAGTGCTTGCTATCACCAAAATCACAACCACCACTATTGTCATTACTCCTATTTCAGCAAAGGGCAAATATTATTGGAAGAAAAGCATCCAAATAGCAAATAATCAACATGGCAAAATTTCAGTACAATCAAATAAAAACAGTAATTCCCCGAAGCTTGTTTTAAGGTGCTAAAACTTGAAGAAACTTCTGATTAATACAAAATCTATCTTCATGTTAAAATGCAACATTATTATGGATAATTTAGATGTGCACAAAATTTGTCTAAACCTTTAACAAGTTGAATAGTGAGTACCTGTGAGGTGCATGTTAAGCTATTTTAAAAAGATCGTGTAGCCATTCATTTAATACATATGCTTGAGTACTTATGGCCTGCTGCAATGAATCAGAATAATAATGAATTGATCAATTCTTATGATATACAAGAGTACTATATACAAGTTAACAGACATATCTTGAATGTGCACATTGTTCTTTTGCCTGGAACACTCATGGTTAACTCCTGAATGTCATCTGCTCCAGACAGTTCTCTGTCTTTCTCTATGTTAGGTTTTATCACTCTGTCCATACGCTATTCTTTTCTCTCACAGCCATGTTTTATGTTTGATGTACTTTTTTCTGTCTTTCTCTGCTGGGGAAGCGGGCAGGGGAGTAGGTGGATGAAGGCCCTGCTTTGCTCACCAATGAATCCCAGCATTTAGCACACAGTAGGCACCCATAAATACAGCTGAATGGAATTAGTTTTTATGTCGGATGCTGTGCAAACATTCCTTATCACACACAATTTTCACAACCATATTATCTGATAAGTAACAATACATATATTCTTTTTTCACACATGGGGAAAAGGTTTAGAAAGATCCGGGTTTAAATGGCAGCTCAGATACTCAAATCTAAGTCAGCCAAAACCACTTTTTAATCCCTGTCTTTCTCATCTAGCCTCCCAGATCTGCCTAACCTCAAGCAACTCACCTTCCGAACCTGTTTCTTACAAAATGGGACTACTACCTCCCTGTGTACTTCAGAGTTCATGCGAAATCAAATAAAAATGCAGATGCAATGTTTTGTAACATATAAAGCTCCCTACAGACGTAATGTTTTACTCTCAAGTAAACAATGGCGATATGGGGAAGGGGCAAATTATTTCTCCTAATAAAGCAATCAAAACACACTTAGTAATTCCTTACATAGCGCTTCCAATTTTAAAGTTAACAGGTCTTTAAAACAAAAGCCTGCGGCTTAAGGATGATTACCCAGTTACACAAATACGCCCCACTGACAAACATCTGGAACAGTACTTCAGAGGTACACGGCCCTCAAACACTTGCTCAGGGATTGCTCCACGAAGAGGCTCATGCGGAGGGTGTGGGATGGGGACGGCGGCCGCAGGGCCCGCTGAAAGGCCAAGTGTCAACGCAGAGCAAGAGGCCGGAGGGTCAGTCGGCTGGTCCCAGCCAGGCGAGTGCAGACACGCACTTCGCTCCCCACCCACCCTGTTGAGCCTCGAGGGAAGAGCGGCCCAATCAGACGAGGGGTCGGAGGGAGGAAAAGCGAGGGCACTAACCACAGTCGGCTGGGGCCCAAGGGGGTTCTCCTGCCGTCTTCCTCGCCCTCCACACGGCAGAGACCAGTCTCCGAGGAGAGGAAGCCGCCCGCGCGCCTCAGGCCGTAAACAGCACGCGTGGACCCGTCCTGCCCACTGGGCTCTCGCCGCCGCCTCACCTGAGGACACTGCAGCAGCTGCACCACGGCTTCGACGACCTTCTGGGCCACCCTCCTCAGCAGCCGGCCGGGAGAGGGCCCAGGCTGAGCAAACTTCGTCCCGTACCTGTCACGGTCCTGCCAACGGCCCTAAAACTCTTCCGGGAGACGTGGAAGGGCAGCGAGGACCCCAAAACAGAGTGGCTCCCGAGCTGCCTGAGCGGCGAGCCGAGGGCAGCCACTGTGAAGCGACTCAGGCGGCGGCGCCGACGGCCGCGGGGACCTAGCGCCTGGCCACGCCCTTTTTCTGTCGGTGTGGAGACCGGGCGGGGACAGGACCTGTGTGCATGTGACGTGTCTCGTCTCCAGCTGATGACGGCCTGCACGCGGCGGGCACAACATAGGAGGCCACGCCCCCAGGGCGGTGCCCCACGGCGGCTTACGGAGGAGATAGGAGACTTGGGCGGGGCGTGAGGCCCCCTGGTGGACCTGCCTGCATTCGACTTTCTTCCTTCTCCGCCCCGCAGTTGGTGCGGATGCCAGGAGCCAAGATCGCGGATTTCGTCGCGTTTCCTTTCTAGTGAGAGAGACAGTAAATAATGAGTGAACGAGAGTTTTCAGAGCATTACCAGAGCTGTGGGGAAGCTCTTATGTAGGGATATGAAAAGAGCTCCATGATCTTAACAATACTCGTGTATATAATATTAAGTTCAGCCCCTGCAGGTTTCCCCTAGGGATTCTGAGACCCCCGTTGGAAGATTCCTGCGTTTATTCAGCTCCTGATTCTGTGATTCCACTTCCGTACTGAACAGCTCTGAAGAATGAAATTGTGAGCCTCTGCATTTTTATCTTCCACCAGCAGGAGACACTTAGTACTTAAAAATTACATGTCTATTTTATACATATGTACGCTGTATATAATACATACATGTATTATAACTGGATTGACAAGTAAAACCAATATTGCTATATCCTTTTGTTTGTAGAGCATAGAATGTAATTTTGCCATGAATTGAGCCTGGATGATGTTTGGAACTTCATAGTCCCATACCTGTTTGAAAGTTCCCCCAGATGCATCAGGCTAATTCTGATGATTTCCATGTTGTCTGGGATGCTAAGCTGCTGCTAGAGATGAGTCCCTTTGCCACTGAGCACCTGAAGAAACCACATTGGCCCCCATCCACACCAAATCCTATCTCTGCTCCTACCTGCTAGCAACTCTAATCCACAGGGTGGGCCCACCACATTTATTCATTTAACAAATATGAAAATACCTGTCATGTAGCAGACCCTGTCCTAGGTGCTAGGTACACAACAGGGAAATAGAGATAGATGTGATCTTTGCCTTCATGGAGGGGAGATAAAGAAACAAATAGCAATATATACACATCATGCAAAATACTATAAATTTGCATAATTATAATCACACAAATTATAATGGTATAAAACTGTATTACTATAAATATTGTACAGGAAAAGAATGAGGTACCATGTGGAGGAGGACAGGACCTAGTTTACTCACAGTGGCCAGGGAAGGCCTCCAGAGGGGGAGACTTTTATACCAAGACCTGAAGGATGGGAAGGGACCCTCCATAGATGTGGGATTGTGGGGTATGGGTAACAGGGGCATGTGGAGAACATCAAGGCCAATGTTCCCAAGGGTAGACTGACTGGACTGTGTGGATAGGAGGGACAGCTGTTTAAGATGGAGCTTGAGAGGGAGGCCTGGGCCAGATCCTGCAGGGCCTTGTGGGCCAGAGTAAAGAGGCTGGGTTTAATTTTACACATTGTTATTTACTGTGTTAGTAAAAAGGTATGTAGATTACTCAGTGGGTAGGAGCAGAGACAGGTCTAGGAATGAATTCACAAGATCACGCCACTCTCTTCTCAGGATACCTGTGGGCTTTCTAAGCATAGGGAACTCGGAAAAATGCAATCCTTAAAAGGTTTCTCATTCTATGAATAAGGAATTTTTCTCTTGATCATGTCAACCTCCTTTACTTTTTTAAACCATCTTTTGGAAAATTCATTCATTGATTGAGTCAACAAATATTTATTGTGCATCTACTATGTGCCTAGTACAAATCTAGGTCCTGGGGGTATGAACAAAAGGGAACAAAAGAAACATCCCTGTCCTTGCAGAGCTTATCTTCCAGTGGGAAGAGACATAAAATAAGTTAGATGCTTGGCCTCTGAGATGGTGGACATTGCAATGGAAGAATACAAAGCAGGGAAGGAGTGGTGTTTGGGATTGAAGGTTGCAGTTTTCAATAGGGTGTTCAGAGAAGGTTGGATAAGAAGGTAACACCTCTGTAAAGGAGATGAGGGAATGAGGCCATGGGGAGTGGGAGAGGAGCAGTGCTGCAGCCACTGGGGACAATAGGTGCAGAGGCCTTGAGGCAGGGAGGGGCAAAGAGGGCCAGGACAGCAGGAGCAAAAGGGCTGGAATGATTGGAGGTGAGGGCTCAGATAATATATGTCCTTCTAGGCCATGCTAAGGATTCTGCATTTTATGCTAAAAGTGTTGAGAAGCCATTAGATGACTTTGAGCAGAGAAATGCTTTAGCTTATATTTTACTAAGGTGATGGTTAATTTTTGTATCAACCTGACTGGATCAGGGCAAGCCCAGATATCTGGCTGAGCATTATTTCTGGGTGTGTTTATGAGGGTGCTTCTGGATGAGATTAGCATTGGGCTGAGTAAAGCAGGTGGCCCTCCCCAGTGTGATTAGACATCATCCAATCCTTTGAGGGCCTGAATAGAACAAAAAGGCAGGGAAAGGGAGAATTCTCTCTGACTGAGCTGGGACACTAGTCCTCTGCCCTTGGGCTGAGACTCATACCATTGACTTCTCCTGGTTCTCAGGTCTTTGGACTGGCACTGCATCACTGGCTTGCTGGGTCTCCAGTCTGCAGACAGCAGATCATGGCACTTGTCAGCCTCCATAGGTGCATGAGCACATTCCAATTCCAGTAGATGATACAGGTAGATGACAAGTAAATGACAGGTAAAATTGGTTCTGTTTCTCTGGAGAACCCTGACTAGTATTAGGTTGGTGCAAACATAATTGTGGTTTTTGCATTGTTGAAATTTGTCATTGGATATTGGAATACATTCTTAAATAAATGTGGTTATGTTATATATCATTTTAATGCACAATTTTTGCTTTATTATTTTTTTTTTGCTAATGACTTATTACTTGCTGTTTATTATATATTTATTTTAGACCATGGAAATGATGTTAGAAAAAAAGCAAATTTGAGCAATTTTCTTATTTGATTTCAACATGGGTCATAAAGCAACTGAGACAACTCACAGCATCAACAACGCATTTGACCCAGGAACTGCTAACGAATGTACAGTGCAGTAGTGACGAGAGTCTTGAAGATAAGGAGCATAGTGGCCGGCCATCGGAAATTAACGGTGACCAATTGAGAGCAGTCATCGAAGCTGATCCTCTTACAACGACATGCGAAGTTGCCAAAGAACTCATTGTTGACCACTCCATGGTCCTTCAGGACTCACTGTCGACCATTCTATGGTCCTTCAGCATTTGAAGCAAATTGGAAAGGTGAAAAGCTTGATAAGTGGGTGCCTCATGAACTGACCAGAAATAAAAAAAAAAACAACTTCATTTTGTAGTGTTGTCTTCTCTTATTCTATGAAGCAACAAGGAACAATTTCTCGATCAGATTGTGACATGCAACAAAAAGTGGATTTTATATGACAACTGGCTCAGTGGTTGGACTGAGAAGAAGCTCCAAAGCACTTCCCAAAGCCAAACTTGCACCAAGAAAAGGTCATGGTCACTGTTTGGTGGTCTGCTGTTGGTTTGATCCCCTACAACTTTCTGAATCCTGGCGAAACTATGACATCTGAGAAGTATGCTCAGCAAATTGATGAGATGCACCAAAAACTGCAATGCCTGTAGCCGATCAACAGAAAGGGCCCAATTCTTCTCCACAATAATGCCCAACCTCACATCACACAACCAGAGCATCACAAGAACTTTTTTTTTTAACTTTTTGTTTTGTTTTGGTTTTGGTTTTGGTTTTGGTTTTGGTATGATTACCTGACTGGGAATTGAGCCCAGGATGTGGCGGTAAGAGCACTGAATCCTGTTCATTAGACCACCAGAAACCCCCCTGCCCCCAACACACACACACCAGAGCTTCGAAAGTCGAACAGATTGGACTAAAAAGTTTTGCCTCATCTGCCATATCCACCTGACCTCTTGTCAGTGACTACCACTTCTTCAAGCATCTTGGCAACTTTTTGCAGGGAAAACCCTTCCACAACCAGGAGGATGCAGAAATGCTTTCCAGGAGTTGGGCGAATTCCAAAGCAGGGGTTTTCACACTACAGGAATAAACAAACTTATTTCTCATTGACAAATAGGTGTTCGTTGTAATAGTTCCTATTTTGATTAATAAAGATGTGTTTGAACCTAGTTACGATGATTTAAAATTCACAGTCCAAAACCTCAATGACGTTTGCACCAACCTAACCAGAGATGGTGTGTTGAGAATGGACTGAAAGGCAGCACAGGTTAGCCGGCCACACCATAACCCTGGTGAGAAAGGAGACTGGCTGCACCAGAATGAGAGCTGTGACGATGATGAGAAATGGTCAGATTCTGGATCTGCTTTGAAGAGAAGCAATAGGACTTCCTGACATTGAATGTAGAGTGTGAAAGAAAGAGAAGTATCAGGGATGAAAACTCCCAAGGTTTTCTCCTGGAGTAACTGGAAGGAGGACTTGACATGAATTAGGTGGAGAAGGCTGTGGGAAGAGCAGGCTTTGAGGGGACGGTGGGGAGCTCAGACCTGAACATGACAAGTATCCCAGCCCGGTGGAGATGTCAGGTAGGCAATGGGGTACGTGAGTCTGGACTTCTGGGAGAATCATGGCTGGAGATAAAAGCTTGGGGTGAGCAGCACATGGATGAAACTTAAAGCCATGTGACAAGATGAGTCAGCTAGAAAATAAGTGGGGACAGAGATAAGGAAACCCAAAAGTGTGTGGTATCCTGGAAGCCATGAGAAAAAAGTGTTTGAAGGAAGAGGAAGTGATTGACTACAATGAGTTCTGTGAGAGGGCATGATTCCACATACACCACTTATGCAGAATAGGTACATTCATAGCGACAAGGAGCAGATTGGTGGTTGCCAGGGGTAGGGGCAGTGGGGATGGGGAGTGACTGTTGATTGGGTACAGGGTTTCCTTTTGGGGTGATGAAGCTATCTTGGAACTTGATAGAAGTGGTGGTTGAA
>PVJL010015932.1:0-22584 GCA_004026885.1 Lyroderma lyra
CCTAAAATCTTTACGTTGTCTATTGCTTTGGTTCTCACGCACGGCGACGCATTTCCTTGTACATTTTGTGATTTTGAGGACGAACTGCTAGGTTTTAGGCCAACGTTATTGTGGGAATCCCGCTAGGAAGGATTCTTTCTTGCTGACTTTGCATTGTGGGGTAAGACTTTTGATGCTTCAGCTTTGTGCGGTGGACTCCTCTCGTAGACCCCACTGTACCCGGGTCCCATTCTGTCCTGTCCTGTGTCCCCCACACCCTGTGCGTCCTGCTCCCCCACAGCTGTCCCGCAGGAACCTCAGATCTCCAAGGCCTGGACTCTGTAAGAGCTGGTCCCCACGCTCTCTTCCATCCAAGAGCTTCTGTGTTATGTGGAGGGGTTTCAGAGCTATTTAAATGTTTTAATTTTTCATCTTTTAGTATTTTATCCAGTATTTTAGTTGTTTCAATTGCAAGAATTATTCAAGGTATGTAACCCTCCCGCTGATGGCAATGTCTCTCCAGGGTCTTCTCTCAACTCACATACTCCTTCCTTCGTTGGCATCACGGCACACACACACACACACACACACACACACACACGTTAAAAATATATCAGTATATGTATTTATTTTTCCCTCCTTTCAGCACTAACTCCCGCCTGCAAGGCGAGCCTTGAGCCTCTAATTAACAGGCGCATAGAGACGCCTTTTCTCCTGAGATCGTGTTTATTCACACAAAAGTGTCGCTGAGAGGAGAGCAATTAAAAAGTTTTTCTTGTGAGAAAACTGGAAGTTGAGAATAGTCCTTAAGCAGAACTCCATGTCCATGGAGATGCTCGTTGAGGAAAAGGGACACGGACTCCACACCTACGCCTGCGTGCTGTCTCCTAACTCCTTTTTCTCTCTCTGCAGGCACACGGCCGCCTTGCTGGTACTGCTTGTCCCGTAGGCATGTGGACTTCCACGTCACCACGTCGTCCCCCACATCATGTAGCCACGGCTCCCCCAGACTTGCTCAGTCATCGTCATGTAACACTGCTTGTGAGATCTTGGTCTGCAGCAGTTCTGCAGGTCTCTGAATCTCTCTCTCTCTCTGGTGGCGTCCTCAGGCTTGCCTTGTCTGCCTCTTCTCCCTTCGGCCACAGGATTATTAATAAAATCGCAGACCCTAACGGATCCTTTGTCTTCAATTAAGTGTTAGGAAGACTTTTTTCTACGCAGCCCACAGCGAGTGCCATCTGCTTGTATCTGTCCTCCCGGCAGAGCGGAGGCATCGGCTCTGTCATGCTTATTTCTGTGTCTCCTGTGACCCCCCTCCCCCACTAACTGATTTGTGATTTAGTAGGAACGCGGGATATATATAGCAAATACATAGAAACATGGGACCAAATCAGTCAAAATCCAAGTTTTTGAAGAGACATTAAGTCTGCTTTGAGGTCGACTGGCTTTCTTTAGGGTGAGAGACATCTGCGTCGGCCAAAGGGGGCAAGGGGGGTGATTAGAGCCTGGGGGACCACTGCAGGGCCACCTGTCACTCAGCACACCCCCGATTCTCCCACCGTTAGGCCACCTGGCTGGCAGCAGCTCCCGCCGGAGGGGGCCCAGATCGTGGGCAAATGGGGCCTGGCCACTGCAAGGGGCTGGGGAGTGAGGTCGGCCCAGGGCTTGTCATCCCCACAGCGATGGCTTTGGAGTCCTGGAGAAGCCACCAGCCCGAGGCCGCTGCCACCCCCCACCCCCATTCGGCCAGGCCGGGCATCTCCTTCCCTTTCCAAGGGGGCTGCTGCTCCATGCAGCCCGCGAGCTTCCAGCCGGTGCTTTCCCGCCCCGCCCGCCGCCCTCCCTGCCTCCTGCCTCCCGGGAGCCCCGAAGCACAAGTGTCTTTCTGGAAGCCGCAGAGCCGTCTCCCATCTGGCACCTTTTGTGCCGTGTCACGGGGAGCACGAACATTAATTTCGGGGCATCGACGCCAGGCTGGGTGCGGGGAGACGCAGGGAAGCGCACGCAGCCTCTTCCCCGGACCAGCAGGAAAGGGTCCGAGCAGGAAGGAGGGGACAGCGTGTGTCCGTGCCGGCAAAGTAGGACCTGTCTGTGCAGCCGCTCCCTGGGGGAGAGGACTCGCCCTGAGTCCTGCGTGTTGGTGTGGAGTTGGGGGGAAGCAGAGGAGGGGGGAGCCCAGGCAGGGGCGCAGCGTGCACCGGGGCGTGGGAGCAGGAGAGGTGGGGCCAGCGGGGCGGGCCTCTGCCTGCCTGCTCGGCGCTTGTCTCCTCTGGGATCGCCTGGCCTGTGGCCTCCCTTTCTTGGTCCCACGGTGTTGGGGGTGTGGGGAGCTCAAGCGTACAGAGGAAATCAGGTAGTGGCCCCAGTGACGTTTTAGGTTGTCTGGGTCTGTTTACTTTCACATCTGGGCTGTGTGTGTGTGTGTGTGTGCGCGCGCGCACCGGGGCTCTGGGGACCTGCATCAGACACTTGTGTTTCTGGGTTTGGGGCTGGGGAGGTAATAGCAGAACCGGGGCAGCAGGGGCTATAGCTTCGAGTCATCGGGGCTCTGAGACCCTGGGCTCCCATGCAGGGGCCCTGGTCACAGCTCTGCCTCCACATCAAGGCTTGCTGGGCTCTGTGATTGGGGAGGATGGGCCCAAGGCTAGGAGGTGACAAAGCCTGGGTCTTCAGAGTGGTGGAGGGGGCACCATGTCGGCCCCTCCCAGGGCTCTGGGGGTGTATTGAAGGTCCCACAGCCTTCATCCCTTCTCAGAAGGAAGCACCAGGCTGGGTGCTGGGGGCAGGTCACTGGCTTCCAAGGAGCAGAGATGCTAGGGGGCTGGACTGGCCAGGACGCAGATGACCGCAGAGATGAGCTAGGAGGGGTAAGCTGTGGACGGACCCCAGTGGCCTGTACACCCATGCTCACCTCACTGTGTCTTGTGACTAAAATGTCTTAAAAATTAGGCCCCCAAACAACACCACCACCGAAGACTTCTGGCATACATTTTAATTTCTAAAATTAAAGTAAACATTGTCAGTAAAAAATATGACATTATTACCTTTAATTCTGAAGGATGGCAGTCCAATGAGTTGGGGACACTTTTATTTTCTAAAATTTCTTTTGAGGACAGTGTATTACCTATTGGAAAGAAATACTCAGATACATTGAGATGGAGGGGAAGTCCTCAAGGGCACATGTGTAAAAACCAGGGGGCATTTTTGAAACTGTCAGGCTCACGGCATTGAAAGAAATTTGCCTCATTCTCGAGGGGAAAGATGGTAGGATATTGAGGTGAATAGAAAAAACTGGAGGTTCTGTGGGGTTGGGGAAAACGAAGAGAGACCTTCCCCCCACTCCAGGGCAGCAGGAGTGGTCACGGTAACAGCAGAGGAACAGGCAGGTAGCTCACATGCTGCAGGTGGAAGGACCCATGCCCTTAACGATGACAAATGGCCACAGGGTCAGGCATGCCGGGCGGTTTGCACGGAGGTAACCAGGGCAGGTTTGGGGCTCGGCATCTTAGAGGCAGAACTGAGCCTCACGAAGTCTAGGTTTTGACCGGAAGCGATTAACCCGACCAAGGCCATGCGGCGGGCCGAAGGGGGGGGTCTCCTGATTTCCCCCGTGGCGCCCACTCACTCCGTTTCTGAACTTGAATCTCATTTAGCAGACACGGTCTCTCTTGTGTGCACGTGGTGAATTCTCTTCTAGATGCACTTACATGTGCCCCCAAATACCAGCATCCACCTTCTACCTTGTCAGGGAAAAACCACACAAGCTGAAACGACTGGACAACCGAGGTGTCCATCTTTAGGGGGCCCCGAACCACCGCCCCCAGACCACCTTCCACCTCTGAGGGACGGGGGAGGGGGAGGGACTCCGGGAAGGCAGCTTCCCAGTCAGGGCACGAGTGTCTCCTGCTGTGGGCACGCCCTTCCTCTGTGTGTTCTCCAAGGAGCGGCAGCACAGACATCTGAGGGCTGCGCAGGCCGCTGGGTGTTTGTCCCTCTCCTGTTCAGGCGTGGCGGTGCTGCCCCTTTAAGACCTTTCCAGGCCTTTCCCCTTGCCGTCCCCCCCAGCGAGGGCACACTGGGAAGAATGAAGCCAGGGCAAATTGAGAAAATATTTGAAACCTATTAAGCACGACTGCAAGTTTATTTGTGATTCCTAAATTAATTATATCCTTTTTGACTTCCAGCCAGTCCCTTCCCTGAGCTTCCATGTGGACTTGGCCACCTACCCCGGCCTCCGGCTGGCGGTGTGCCTGCCTCGTTACTTCCCTGCCACCACCTCTCCCCGCTCCCTGCGCAAGCAAGTCAGCAAGCCACCGGGGCTGCTACTCGGTGGTCCTCAGAGGCGGTGGGGGCTGCAGTCCTTGACTTCTGAATCGTGTGTGTGTGTGTGTGTGTGTGTGTGTGTCCCTGCTACACTCCAGACTTGTTTCTGGGTAACAGGGAAGTTGTACCTGTGTATAACACCTAGGGGACGGTCATGCGTATTGCCTCATTTGTCTTTAAAACTCTGGGATGTTGGCGGTGTCCCCATTTGGGAGTTCTTTAGAAATTGTTTCCCTGCTGTGTCGGGGGAGACCTCACGAGCTGAGGTCGATGCCTTGGCTAGTGCCCACGTGTGCAGCCCTTCGGCACAGCCTGGGGGGTGGGGGGGAGAGAAGGGTCCACAGGAGCCATCTGTGAGGGAGCTTGCTGGTACAGCAGGTGCTGCCTCTGCTTTCAGCGGACGCCGCCTGGACAGCTCCCCCTGCGCCCGCCCGGCCTCCGGGGCGGCCCTTGCTCCCGGCTCTTTGCCCCGCGCTTCCTCCAAGGCCCCCGGAGCTCTCAGCCCACGGGCCAGCGCGGCCCAGAGGTCCGGAGGGCAGAGGGAAGCCCGAACTGGGGCTGGAGGGTCTGCGGCCAAGGTGACCACTCACGTGGCCGATAAACTGGTGTGGGCCCTTGGCCAGAGGTTGTCAGTCGGCCGATTGACTGTTCTCCCAGCGTGGTGGCTCCCAGTGCAGTGGCTCCCAGTGTGGTGGCTCCCAGTGCAGTGGCTCCCAGTGTGGTGGCTCCCAGTGCAGTGGCTCCCAGTGTGGTGGCTCCCAGTGCAGTGGCTCCCAGTGTGGTGGCTCCCAGTGTGGTGGCTCCCAGTGTGGTGGCTCCCAGTGTGGGGGCGAGCTTGCTCTGGAGTGGCAATCCACAAGGACAGGGGAGGAGCCACCTTGCCTTCTATGACAGAGCCTCAGAAATCATGCATTGCCACTTCCGCAGTGGCATGTTGGTTCTTACACCTGCTCGGTTTGGGTTGGGACTCCAGAAGAACGTGACTATCAGAGAGCGGGGTCCCTGTGGACAACCATCAGGTGATACGGATGCAAGCCAGAGGATGAATGCCCAGCCTCCTAGTTCTCAAACACATTCTGCAAGGTGCCTCAGGCTCCCCAGAGAGGCTGAGCCCCGCTTGGCCGTCACAGTAATCATCTAAGTGCACACCGTTTCTTGCGTTTTCCGTCCAGTCCTCCCTCCCTCCCCTTCGTTTCCCCGATCACTCTCAGATAGATGCCTGCCCTGAAGTGCTTGCCTAATGCTTTTGGAGAAGCCCAAACCAAAACACAAAGGTAATAACCTGAAATAATCTTGAAATGGTGTGAAGCGGGTCCTAAAAGTACACGATGCACACTGTGCCTCTGGGATATTGACAGTTAATTGCCTACAGCGGGCGTGTCCACCCTGCAGCCCAGGACGGCTTGGAATGCACCCCAACACACATTCTTCAAACACGATGAGATTCTTCTGAGCTTTGTTTGAACCCCGCCTGCTAGCGTTAGTGTGAGTGTATTTTGTGTGCAGCCCAGGGCCGTTCTTCCAGTGTGGGGGACGCCCTGAGGTTGGACAGCCTGGTGTCAAGCGAGCTCACCGAGGGAGAGGGCTAGCGGGGTCCGGACAGGCTTTGTGGAAGCAGCAGGGGACTGAGGGGACGGGAAGGCAGCGAGGAAAAAGGCAAGAGGCGGGCAGCTCGGGCAGAGCTCAGAGTGGGTGCAGGGCAGGACGTGGACAAGGGCGGCCCGCGTGTGGGACCTCCTGCTGGGAAGGGGCTGGGGGGCCTGTCCGTCGGGCAGGCCGTGTGACAGCGTGGGTGGCAGGTGGGAAGGGCCTGTGGTAGGTGAGGCTGGCGGAAACGAAGGTGGCCTTGCTGGGCTTCCTCCCCAGAACCGGACAACACCGAGGAGCCAGGGCTGGGGTTCGGAAAGGACCGTGAGGTGGTTGGCAGTTCTTTTATTCATTCACAGATAGTTGCCAGGCACCTGTGACATGGTGTGTCCTGCGTAAGCGTGGGGCCGTAGCAGTGCATAAGACGAGCCACGTGGCAGCCGTTTTCAGAGGAGCCTGTCTTTGACGCTGTCCCTGCAGGACATCAGGCGGTCCGGAACCCCACTTCCTAGAGAACCAGGCAGCCCAGGAACCGGGTACCAGAGCCGCATTGCCCCGTGTTCAGGCCTGGGCCCGCAGGTGGCACGGGCCGTACGGATTTTGAAACTCCGGGAGAAAGGGGTTCAACATGGTGGTTCCTGTGTAAAACATTACCAAGTGTCGAAGGGCTCCACGCTGTGGCTGTGTCACATGGAGGTGGAGTGCCTGCTATCAAGGTGGCCAACCAGGAGGCTCCCGAGCGTGCTTTGAGACCTGGTTTATTATCTCCTTTTGCCCTTGCAACAGACCAAGGAAGCAGACTTGGACTTCCAAAAAATGAAAGTATCACCTGTTATTATAATACCGACCGGGTGGTTCAATTCAGCCCTTGACCTTTGGTGGCGAGTGTCGTAGCCAGCCGCACGGCCAGTACAGGACTGCTTGTCGGCCTAGAAGAGGAACTGGCTCCGTTATTTATAGACGTGAGACAAGGTGTGGAGTTTCGTAATCTGACGGTGCTTTTGACATCCACCTTATGTCTTCATTATTGACACAATGTCAATCTAGCAAATTTTAGGCCACAACAATGCTTATATCTTGTATCCACGTACTCAAGAAAGGGCCCCATCTTCCAGCTTGCCCTGAAGGAAGAGCCTGTAGATAGAATTTGCGGATAGACTGATGATCGTTTCTTGTCACGGGTCTCACTTACTGACATCTGGGTACACCGCAGAGATGGTTCACTCTCTCCCTGGGGCGTTAGTCCAGTCATCAAATCTGCACGAGGTTCCGTTCGGTGGATCAGAATCAGAATGGTACTTGGATCCACTTGAGCCACGAAGCGTCCCTGTTGGCCGGTACGCCCAGGCCTGTGGGTGAAGCAGACCCTTTTCGTTGTGAACAATCATGAGGACATATTTTTTTTCACATCGTTTTGTTTCTTGCACTGAGTGTAAGGAAAATGAAATAGCGAGATAAGGAAGATAAAATCACAAAAGTAATGAAATCAGCACAATCACTAACTGTTCTATGTGTATTGTTTTGCAGTATAGATGAATACTAACTGATTTGATTGTTCTAGAGGGTGCTGCTTTTTAATGAAAATGAAAAGGATAGCTTGTTTCCCCCCATTCTGCTTTCTATAACCAATCAGTGTTTGACTGTTTACGTGTTCTTTATAAAACTTAGACGTGATTCGTTATCAAACTTTATTTTCAATATCGGTATGTGGGTAAACATGCTAGTACAGCCCTTTTTTCCATACATGAGTATACATAAAATAGTGTTTTTAAAAGTAAAAAAAAAAAAATCACAAAACTATATGTTCAATGCCCATGTTTTCTGTTTGGCTTTATTTACTCAGAATCTCCTACAAAACTCTGAAGACAGGTGCTTCCTGGGAAATGGATTCTATATGTCCTCGGAGCTGTGTCGCCAGGATCAGTCCCAGCCGGTTCTCCCACAAAAGGTTCTGTTCACTTGGCTCCACACCGTCCGCTGTGGCCCTCATGGTACCTTCGGCATCACCCGTGAGCATCGTTTACCTGCACGGGGGTCTCCTTGTTAGGGAAACAGAAGACCTGGTGGTTACACATAAGTAAGGACAAGCTTAAGACAGTGCCCGTGTCGTGTCTGTGACTCAGTGCCAGCTCAAGTTCAAACTCCGTCGTGGTATTCAGGTGTTCGCAAGGCCATGCAAAGCCCTTCATTGTCGCCTCCTCCTCTTCTGTGCCCCTCCCCTTGTCCACACCCTGCCGCACGGAACCACTTGCTCTGCCCGTGCCCTGTCCTTCTGGGCCCGCGTGTCCACACTCCTGCCCTTCTGGGAAAGCCCACTCCCACCTCCTCCTCAGAGTGAGTTCTGACCCCTCTGCTGAGCCTCGGCTCAGACCCCGGCGCTTCCCGGAAGCCTTCCCAGAAGGGGTTGCCCCTTGTGCTGTGAGGGCCTCTCGGGGCACCCAGCTGGCGGCTCTGCGAGGCTCTTTCTCACTTTTTAGGTCTTTGCACACTTTGCTTTGTCACGCAATGGGCTGCATGCTCCCCACGGTGCTCTGCATGGGGGGGAGGTTCCATGTCGTCTTTGCTAAATGAACAGATGGGAGGCGTGGCTTCTGCTGAAGCCACAGGACCTCGGTGGGCCGTGATGTGGCAGCTGCGCAGCTCGTCAGGTGGCTGGACTGAGACGAGCAGGGCCGGCTCTGCCCGCCAGCTTCTGAGGGCTGTGACAGGGCGGCGTGGCGCCAGGGAGGCAAATGTGGGGGACCCTGACCGGGCTCTGACATCGGTATTCTCTTCTTATGAGGACTCAGCACAGGTGCTCTGCTTCATCTGCCCAATACAAGGAGCAGTGAGTCTGTGGAAAGTTCTGGATGCAAACCCCGACTGCTGCGATGGCCTGTGTTTGCACATCCATCTTTGACACTTAGGTCTTCATATTTGGAATCATTTGCATTTACCTCGAAGATGGAACTAGAAAGAGTCTCTGAAACTTCAGAGTGGGGAGTCTGAATGGGACTTAATAGCTTAGGAAAATAATATTTGCAAAGAGTTCATGTTTTAAAAGGCCAGAGCCTTTTAAGATAATGGACTTAGAGGTCTTCTTCACCTCTTCGAACACACACGTTTTTCTCCATGTAAAAAATGCTTATTAACTCTAAGTACGTCTCCCATTCCTTCTCTTATTCTGAGGGTCACCTGACTCAGACAAGGTCTTGGAATCTCTGGTCACTGCTTTGGGAGGTCAGGGCGTGTGCACCGCGCCAGGCTTCGTGCTGACCCCAGGTCAGATGTCAGTTCCTCTCGGTGCGGTCGGGGGGGTTATGAGTCAACGAGGGAGAAAAGCAGCCAGGCCTTCTCCTTCTTGCAAATTAATGCTCCTACCTAGTGTTTGCGGAGTGTCTTTACAGCTATTATCACCTCGGTGGCTTAAGACTAAGGCTGTTAGCCCGTTTTATAGGGGGAAAATGAAGGCTCGGAAATGGAATCATCCGTGGAATGTCACGCTGCTGACACGGGGGGAGCTGGCGCTCAGGTCAGTTCTTTCAGCCAGTATTTAGTGTCCCTTCCGGCCGGACCGAAGCCTGTACCCGCAGCCCAACATTCCCTTAAACACTTGCTTCCTACCTCCTGCCTTTTGTAAGCACCTACAGTGTATCCCGGTGGGCTGTCGCTTAGCCCCTGGACAGTGGGTGAAAATAGCTTATGGTGTGACACTTCCCAGAGAGATTTCAGTTTCCCCCAAGAATTGACAAAACAGAAGCTTACGTGGGGGAATTTGGGCTTGGGGACAGGTCCATCGTAGGGATGCTTTGGTGGCCAAAGGGTCTCCTTGGTGTCCTTACTGAAAACCCCATAAGCAAGTGTGTATTTTCCTTGGTCTGAGCCCCCTGTGTTGATGGCACAAAGAAACGGGAGTAGGAGCTCAACGTGAACCGTCTCACACTGGGCCTGGGGAGGTCCTGGGGTGCGAGGCCCTGGACCCCCGGGGCAGGCGGCGAGCAGCCTACGCTGAACGCGGGAGTGCAGCATGGCTTTCCTGTTCTCTCACCCACTTGGATGAGGCCAAGGAAAAAACAACCTTTTTCTTTATTAATGATGCTCTCTGCAGAGTTAGATTAAGCACTGATTAAAGGCAGATGCTTCCCAAGTATAAATGTAAGTACCATCTCAGTCACTTCTCTGCTTGCAGGGTTTCCTACACGAGTCTTTAAAATCACTTTGGCTGCCTTCCCATTCCTCCACACTCTCCACCCAGCTTCCGAGCCGCTCCTCCCCCCAGGGCTCCGACTGCCAGGAGCAGGAGCTCGGACGCCCTGGCAGACCTGCCCGGAGGAGAGCCCTGAGAGGTACCACGGCGCTGCTGCCCGCAGCCGCCCTTCCAGAAGGCAGGTGAGTCCTCTGGGCGGGGCAGCCCTGTTCTTCTGTCCTGTCAAGGCTGGACTGACCACTGTGCAACTTGCTCTTACGGTTTTTGTTTTGCTTTCTTCCATCAAGGTGGAATCTTGGCCTTTTGTCACCATTTTGTGCTCAAATCAGAGGCAGAGAGCAGGGACAGGAGATGTGGCTCAGGGCTGGGCTCCCTCAGGTGCTTCTCCTCCTTTCAAATGCTCTGAGGGGGCGTGTGGGGGTGGGGTGAGGACAGGAGACGGCCAGACCGCCTGATGGGTGCTCGCGACGCGGGACTTTGCGTCAGGAATTGGACACTCCTAGTAAAGATGTTCCCAAGTCTTGTCTCCATCTGAGGCCATGGTGCAAATCCTCCCAGTATTTCCTGAATTCCCTGTGGCCAGTTAACTTCATCAGAAATTAATGTATATACTTTTTTTCCTAAAGAGCTAGCAAACTAATCCTGGCATTGGTTTTGGGTTGAGATCAATTGTGTTAAAGTCTGTTAAGTTTCATTTGCTTTATGATTTTTTTTTAATATGATCTGTGTAACCCACCTTCATGAACATAGCTTACGTGTCACCAAAGTTCAGACCTTGGTGTTCAGACCACCACCTGACATCGACAAAGGGGCATCCTGTGCTCTGTCGACCCCTGGGCTGTCTGGCTTGGAGGGGAGGGAGGGGTCGTGCTGGGGCCAATGGAATGCCTAAGGCAGTGACATGTGACTGGGGAGGTGGCAGTGAGGCTGATGTCCTGGAAAGCACGTCACACACCGTGAGGGTGCTATGGACCCAGCCCAGCCCAAAGCTGTGTGGCTTCCTCCTGACTCTCTCCTCTTACTGTCTCCTTGGAGAGTCTTAGTTTTGAGTATGAAGAACTCGACAGGTGGGTGGATTACATGGTGGTGCTAACTTGGGATTGAGATGCTCTGGCACTTAGGTACGTCATCCTAGGCAAGTATCTCAATTTCTCCAAGCCCTGATGTTTTATTCTGTCAAATGGGGACAATGTAATAATATTCACCTTGTATTCCTGGGAAATTATCAGAGATAATCCATTGAAAGCACTAGACTCGATGCTTAAGCATAGCTTGTAGCTCTGATTAACCTCAGTGTGGACCCTTGGTGTTTCAGGTTATGTGGACCTGATCCATGTCAAAATGTCCTGGGGGTGTAGTTGCAAACCTCTGGTGACTTCCCCAGTGACTTTGCTTACTGGTTAGGGTGAAGTGTGAGGATCAGGCTGTCCAGTTTGGCTCCTTCCTGAGAGAGGAAACTGCAGAGAAACAGTAGTCAAGGAAACTCTAAGGTTAAAACTCCTGCCTCTTAAGAGAACGTCACAAATAACCCACCTTAATTCCACATGAACATTAAATGATGCTTATCGTTATAAAACTGTTCGTGACCATGCGTTAATCGCAAAGTCCACAACATGACATTGCACATGCATGGCAATGATAGCTACGTAACGGTGCACAAAAAGAAACACACTGGAATGTTCCCACTCACGTGCATTGGGTGGCTTTGGCTGCTGGGTGATCGTCTCGTCTCTGTTTTCTAAATTTGATTTAATGGATGGCTCTATGAGGGCCCCAGGAGGAAGCAGATGGCACATTCAAACTGGGCATTTGGAGGATGTTTTATTAAAGGGACACTTTACAAACACGGGCAGAGTCCCATAACAGAAACTAGTGGGGGTGCAGTTCTCAAGCGTGGTGACAGTGGGTGCCATTACACCCCACATCTGAAGGAGCAAAGGGGAGGTGGGACTGGGCAGAGAGCTGTGTGATGGGCCACCTGGCAGGCAGCGTGGCGCTTGGCCACTGTCAGGGGCAGAGTGGAGGAAGAAAACCCCGGCCTCGCTGTTCTGCCACTCTCTGGGTCTCTTGCTGGTGGCTGCCATTGGCCAAACCCAACCAGAAGGCAGAGTTCAAGGGCCCCTGAAGTGGATCAGTGTCACAGGCGCTGAGCAGGGTGCAGAAGGATGGGGAGGGATCTGGAGGCAAACTGAAGACGTCCAGGACAGTGGGTAGCTTTTATAATTATGGGAGAAGTCATAAATAAGAAACAAAAGGCCCCTTGCTACGCCCAGTGCTTTCCCACACCCGCGCACCTCCCTGCCCCTCCCAGCCCAGGGCTTTCCAGTCTTCATAACCTCGCCCTCCTCTGGGCTCCACAGGTCCCCGTGCTTCCCCCGGGGCGCCATCCTCCCCATGGGCTTTCCTCCCCCAGCCTTGACTTGCCTGAGTCCCCACAGCACTGTGAGGGCCTCGAGGACTGTGACGGCCTTGTAGATCACTTTGCAGCCCCAGCACCCAGCCCGTGAACCAACGAACGATTGGAGTTCAGACCTAAATACCTCTCGGAAGTTCACAGATTTGAAGTAAGGCCCGGAGCTGCGAGTACTTAATCTTCACTGCGGGTGAGGCCTGAGGCCTGCAGGGTGTCTGCTCAGGGAGGTGAGGCCTGAGGCATGCAGGGTGTCTGCTCAGGGAGGTGAGGCCTGAGGCCTGCAGGGTGTCTGCTCAGGGAGGTGAGGCCTGAGGCATGCAGGGTGTCTGCTCAGGGAGGTGAGGCCTGAGGCATGCAGGGTGTCTGCTCAGGGAGGTGAGGCCTGAGGCATGCAGGGTCTCTGCTCAGGGAGGTGAGGCCTGAGGCATGCAGTGTGTCTGCTCAGGGAGGTGAGGCCTGAGGCATGCAGGGTCTCTGCTCAGGGAGGTGAGGCCTGAACTGAGGGCCCACCTTGCAGAGCTTCCTTGTGGCTCTCCGCATCTCTGATTTCCGTCAGATCCTAGCTCACACGTTGCTGGCCTCTTGGTTCGGGACTGCGGGTTGAGATGATGGCCCCTTCCTCTAGGACCCAAGGACATGTACAGCCTGTCAGGCACCTGGTGTTTTGAGTCGGAGAATGTTTTGAGCCTTTGAAGGACTTTGACTTTCCTTTTGCAATCCATGAAAGTAACCCATGCGTGCTTGGAAGCGAGCAGCTCCGGGGCACGTAGGTTGGGAAGACCCTAACAGGAAAACTAAAGGGTCCCTGTCTTCGCGGCACGCTCAGTGCACCTTTCCCCATTGCAGCTTTCCAGTCCTCCAGCCAGCGTACGCCCCACCCTAACCCAGTCACACTTCTGTGTCTTGGTTTGTCAAGCTTGAGCAGAGGTTACCGCATGGTCCCGGTGTGAGATGGAAAGTGTAGCTTCCTGCCGCCCTCGTCATGCTTCCGGTTGTTGTTACTTGTACTTTTAATTTTGTACTTTCACACTTGGTCATCTACCTACTTTTAAGGCACAGACTTCTCCTTGGATCCCTTGATCCACTGACCTTCTTCAGAATGTCTTGATTCTCCAACAGTTTATGGTGAGGAAGTTGGTGACTCGGAGCTTCCTTTATGTTTTCTTTCCAACTCCAGCTTGCAATTGAATTTTATAACACCTGTCACATTTGAATTCTATGCTGTAACTGTAATGAATTCTGGTTTAGCTAGAGGATGATGGTTAAAATGAGAAGCCAACACACAACTTGTATGACACAATGATTTTGTAGCTACTAGTCTTTAAAAACAAGTACCAAGGGGGTTCCCTGGTGGTGCAGTGGCTAAGGCTTTGGCGCTCTCAACGCTGCGGCCTGGGTTCGATTCCCAGCCAGGGAACCACCCCCCACAAAACAAAAACAAACAAACAAACAAACAAACAAGTACCAGATTTGGACCCATCGAGAAGGTGATGGACTCTGATGTCACTGACCTTCTGCTGCATGAAGGAGAATCTTCCAAGTGTCAAGGTCAAGTGGACTCTTTTTCCCCCTATTCTTCTATTTTGTCAGCTGCTCAAACCATTCAGTTGGCTGCATATGTAATACCTAACTTTCCGAAGAACGCATTGTTCTGATGGAATTTCTAATTACCTCTCTTTCTCTTTGTTTTTCCCTTTTTTCCCTATTAAGAAACCAGTTTCCTAATCATACTCTTGGTTGTAGAGAATTTACTTTATTCTTGAAGGGATTTTGTGGGGGCTCTCTGACTTCTAATTCTCATTGAATTAATTGCTTGATAAGCCAATAGAAATGCAGTTACCCTGCAATTTTTTTAAATTTATTTTCATTGTTAGACTTATTGGGGTGACATCTGTTAGCAAGAACTACGTAGGTTTCAGGCAGACAATTCTACAGTGCATTGTCACCTTGTTGTGTAATAAGTTCACCACCCAGTGTGACTTCTCTTTCCATCACCATCTTTTACTGTGTCTTAGATTCCATGCATTCTCCATTTTTTGAATTCTCTTTTCATTGTTTGGGAGCATATGCTCAAATAATATTTTTGCAAAGAGTCATTTAGCAGCTAAAAGATTTGCCTTCATACTTGATTTATTAGTAAGGCTTGGAAAATAAATGCACTTAGCCAATTTAATTCTTCAACCAAGTTTCCGTGCAATGCAATCTATTTTTTTTTTGTACAGAAAGTATTTCAAATTAAGTATTTTTGGTATAAATTTCACAATGAAGATTTGACTCATTCTAAATTTTGCCCATTATAGTATGTACCATGTTGACTTTTATTATTTTAATTAATTTTGCATTTGCAACCTCTGTTTCTGCAGTTCAATTTTCCTTTTATTAAAAAACATTAGATTCTTCCATCAATTTTTTTTTTGTTAATAAGAAAATTTTACGACATGTGATTTTATTTTGTCAGATTTATTTGAGTTGATAAGTTTTATAATGTCCTCTTTTTCCTGGGTCAGTTTTTGCAGTTTTCAATGTTATAATATTTTTAAGATGTGGTTCTTTAGTTATTTTATCATCTATAACAAGCTTTAATATGTGCAGTTTCAGAGGCTGTCAGTTTTATTTTGTGTTATTTATTTCTATCAAGTCTCTTGTCCTCAAGAACCCAGGCAAAATATCCCCAGGGTCAGAACAGCAGGGTCAGAGTGTCTAGTTTCTTTCGTAAAAGTCTCATTCTTATGGCAGCAAACCTCCGCTGGTCTCTTTGCTGTCAGTCAGCTGAAGGTCCAGCTTTTGCATCCAGGGTCTGACTTATCAGCTCATCTATTTTTCAGGATCAGCTAGCATCCGCGTGCCGATGACTGCAGAAGGCTTCATCCCCGTCTTAAGTGACTTTCATGGGCTCTAAAACCAAACACAGGAGAGTCTCATTCTATGCCCGCGCCATCTGTACAAATGCCGTTATGTGTGCTTCTGAGAGACAGAAAGAAAAATAGAGGACAGGAGAATGAGAGAGTCATTTCGGTGGTGAGGCCAGTTCGTTATCCGGGCGCATGCTCGACCCTAAGAGGAGGGGACAGAATGCAGTGAACTTCCAGCTCCCTATTTCATTTTAGTTGATATACGGCTCACGCACTGTGAGCATCGCGTTGCCCTTGGTGTGTTTAAAGACAGGCATTGCCTTTATCATGTCCCTTAAGCACAATCCCACCACTCTGGGAATTCACTGAAGAAAGCGTGATGGGCTTTGGCACTGGAAGAAACGCAGGCTTTGCTGAGTTTGTTGACCAATGACTTGAGATGCCTCTTCAGTCCGATGCCTTCGTGAGGGATGGTCGAGAGAAGTTGTGACCATGTTCTTTTTCTTTCTTTCTTTCTGTGTGCTATTTTCAGAGCCTAATGTGTGTAAGCTATGACTCCTCCGTTTGCAAGCGCCTCCCGGCTCTCCTCACGAGCAGTGTCAACTCCACGTGTTTGACACTGAGTTTATTCCCCGGAAGCTCCCTCTGTCCCTAGCGCTCTCTGTTTGAGTGAGTGGCACCAGTGCTGACCCTGCTGCCCAAGCCAGGACGTCTGATTCCTTACCACCCCTCAAATTCCTGCCTTCCAATTAATCACTTGTCAAGGCTCTGTTTTAAATGGCTCTCAAGTCCACCCACTCCACGAGGTCATCCTCAGTGGTTATGATTTGTCGTTCTCGTTTTCAAGTTCTCTGATCAGAGCCTCCTCACCTCCTTCACGCGCCCCCCGCCCATCCCAAGCTCTATGCACTCTCACCAGTGAGAGGGATAGTAAACAACAAGAGCAACACCCCTGACAGTGTTACTCCTCTGTAATAATAATAATAATAATAATAATAATAATAATAATAACCACCACCACTACCCCCTTCAGCAACTCCTGATTACCCTCAGGGTGAAGTCCATGGTCTTTACTAAGGATTACAGGGCCCCACATGCTCTCACAGTGCTGACTGGAGCCTTATCTGACCATTCTGCCCCACAGACTCTCCTTTCCTGGGAAAGAGAACTTGTTGATGGACACCACATTCTTTTTTACCCAGAAGTCCCTGGGCATGCACTTTGCTCCTCCTGCAACACTCTAATGCCCCCCACCCCCCTTTTTTTTGGTCTAAGACTGATATCTCCTTCAGGTCTCAACTGAGACATTAAAGCTTGGGCAGGCCATCCCGGATTCCCCAAAATTAATTAGCTGCCTATCCTGTGCAGACGCAGGACCCCCTGCTTCTCACTGTAGTAGCATTTGTCTTACTCTATTACAATTTCCCATCTTTTATCTGTCTTCTTCATGATACCTGGGTGTTATAATTGTAGAGCCAGGAGGAGGGGCCGTGGTTTTCTTCACCTTTATGCCTAGCACTGTGCCTCAAACAGGCACCGAACACATGGCTGTTGAGCAAACAAACCAATGTTGTGGGCGTCCCCGCCGTAACTCCCTGTACTAATTTGGGAGTCAATCCTAGATTGGCATTCAGTAAATACGAAAGCAGAGGATGGCTGATGTGGGGAATAAAGGATTTCAACCTGAACACTGTTGCTTTTCTCAGTCTAGTTTTGAGCCAGGGGCTATGGAGGAAGTCCTTGTAGAAGGGGCTAGAAGGGATAGGGGCTGGGAGAGCTATCATTCCACATTAGCGTGACCCTATCAGCTTGGACAGCTCCTTTTTGCTTTCTTGGGGTCTTGCTTTTGCTAGGTCTGCGGCTCAGGAGGCAGAGAGTTGGCGTAGGGGCTCAGGTGTTTGTATACATATCCATGTCTGTGTTTGTGAGTCTTTGGCTTCCAGTCTGTTGCACTTTAAAAGCTGTGCTAAGCAGGTGTGAGAAGGGACCCACGCACTTAGCCTTGGTTCTGCAGCCCGTAGACGTGGCCCCTGGTGTCTTGTTCCTTCCTCTCCTGTTCACCCTGTGACCACTTGTCTGCCGTCGGCAGGCCTCACTGGAGCAGTTCAGCTGGTTCAGTCTTACTGTCTTGCTCCATGCTGGGGTCTCGATTCAGAGACTGGGCTCCCTCTGGTCCGCGTTCCCAAATTCAACTTTCCACCTCTCCTCAGATCCTCTAGGAATGATGCCCTGCTTTTTGGTCTTGTCTGTGCCCAGAGTTCCTGCTACACCCCCAGGGGTGGCCACTCCTCTGACCTGTGCCATAGACAATCAGCTGCCAAGGCCCCTCACCTCAGCCTCAACTCTCGTAGACCCCCGTGGCGTCATCCTTGGAGGGTGGAATCCCACAGCAGCCTGTGTGATTTCTACCTCCCAAAGGACCTGCTGCTCGTCGCTGTCCCGGGGGTGAGAATGGATGACTGGTGCCACCCAGTGATCTTCCCGGATGCGCGGAATTTCCGCCCCTTCACGTCTGACTCTCTGGCTGCGATCGAGAAGCGCATCGCCGCCCAGAAGGAGAAAAGGAAGCTCAAGGACCCGACGGCGGCAGGACCCCCACCTCGACCTCAGCTTGACCTAAAGGCCTCCAGGAAGCTGCCCAGGCTCTACGGCGACATTCCCCCTGAGCTGATAGCGAAGCCCCTGCAAGACCTGGACCCCTTCTACAGAAATCACAAGGTAGCTCCGTGGGGGAGGCGGGGGCGGTCTAACCCTGCAGCTGTAACTGGTGTTACAAGCACCTCCAAACTCCAGTCTTGGGGTTTGCAGAGGGCAGGCTGTGCCTCTGCTTTGCTATCGCCTGCTGTCATTGCCTTGATCATCCTGAGAACCCCTCCTAGTCCTCATTTGCCCTCTGTAATGCGTGTCTGGGGAAGAACACGAAGAGCAGGAGCCGCAGGAAGGTTAAACGGGGAAACAGAGCGAACAGAGTGTTTTAGGGCAAGAGGGCAGCGGGCAGACCCGCTGGGATGTGGCCATTTCAACTGGGCGGCTCCGTGACTTGGGGTAAATGCCTAACCCTCGTTTTTCTCATCTGTAAAGGGGGCTAATGCCTGCTTTCCCTGCCTTCGCGCTGGAAGCACTTTACAAACTGTAAAGTATTACACTGATACAAAGGGTTAATACTGCTCTCCAGAACGTTCAGTTCAGTTTACTTGAAACAAAGTTTGCCCCTGAAGTGCCTTGGGAAATGGGGTTTTTGGGTGATTATGAGACTTAGGAGGGTCCAAGCCCTAGACCAACACTTGATACATAATCAGAGCTCAATACAGGAAGTCTAAGAATATGGTAATCAAGTAGGCACATGCAAATTCTATGTAAATCCCTGCCATACTGTGATAGACTCGCTGCCTCATCTGCCTGAACGCAGGCTGCCCGAAATTGGAGCTCCTGAGTGAGGAAATGTGAGCTCTGGGCTCCTCCGGTGGCTCCTCCGGTGAAGCTGGGGCGGTGAGGACAGTTCTCTTCGGACTGTCCCCTTTCAGGAAGGACGGAGAAGACCTTGTCACCCTCGTCCCACCGTGTGGTCCGGCAGAGAATGGAAAACCCACCTCACCGGCAGGTCAGGGAGGAAGGCGGCTGGGGTTTGGGGGGGGCCTCTCTGGCCAGCAGCCACGAGGAATTGATCTCTCCGAGAAAGTTACCCAGTCTGTACGTCTTCGAATTGGGATAGACTTAGGGTCACCAGGCAAAGTGGGGACCGTGTGTGGAGAAGAAAATAGAGTATGAGTGGGAAGGACAGGACAGGGGAAGAGAGACGAAGGAACCAAAATACTTCAATCCCTCTCGTCCTCATTACCGCCAGACCCCACGGGCCTCACGGCCGCGGGTGGCTGTGAGCTAACTGATGGAGCCCCGCTTCCGCCCCAAGGCGGGAGAGGAGACCTGCGAGGCAGGCAGCAGCGTGGGGTGTTGTGGACAGGCCTGGGAGGACACGCTCTGTTCCAGCTTGGGTGGGTGTTCCAGAACCATCTCTTCTCAGCCTGGGTCCTCCCTTCCAATCAGAAGACACGGTGCTCGTTGAGAGCGCTGCACCCCATGACGTCCCACGACCAGGCTCTCAGCAGTCATGGAGGTGAGCGCAGTAACTGCCGACCCGCCACCTGGCAGACAAGGAAAGCACAGGTGAGATGAGGAGGGGGCTTCTGCCGGACCATACACGCGGGAAAGGGTGGAGCTGGGACTCCAACCCAAGGGCTCCTCCTATAGTCACAGGCCACCTCCTGTCTATAGAAATGTCCATTTTGAAGAGCCACAGGGGAAGGGATGGAGAGATGTCAGCAAGGAGACAGAAGGAATTGGCACCTATCATTTTAATCATTAAAACCCTGGCAAGGGCAGTTAAATACACCATTAGTTGAAATATTTAAAGCAGTCAGAAGAGGCATTAATAAAATATCAAAATCAAAGGGCACAGAGACAGAGCCGTATCATGCCACCTGTTAATTTAGAACGGCCCCCCTCAAGGAGAGGTTCGCTCTGTGCCCTAAAACTCTTTCTGGCCAAAGGAAGGGCCTAGAATCCCTGAAGGGTTCTTGGGCCCCTGGGCTCACAGCTTTTAGAGCACCCCACGGCCCATTTAGTTTTGTCGTGGAAGCAATCATGGAAGCAATGGAAGATAACCCCACGCGCAGGTGGCCCTGTGGCCCGATGGTGAGCAGACAAGTAGGTTCTCGCAGCGCAGTGAAGGCTGGTGGTTGGCAGCGGCTGAGTTTCTGGAACTTCAGCCAAGGCAGCGCCCACCCTGCTGTCCTGGGCCTCGGTGGACACACCTGTCTTTGCTGTCTGAGAACATGCTGGATTGCATGTCAAGGAGCACAAGGAAGTGCGTGGGGAGACAGGAATGACTCTGGTTCCGTGACTAGGAACACCTTAGGGCACAGAAAGGGACAGGTAGATTACAGTGCACGGAAAGCAGGAGGCCTGGGGGCTGGTGTTCGAAGCCCGTGAGGGGAGGATGCTGTCCGGGGCCGCCTTCCTTCCCAGAGCCCGGAAGACGCGCCAGCAGGAAGTGGGCGCAGGCTCCGTGTTCCTCAGTGGGGCCCCAGTGGGCACTTTGCAGGGGCCAGTGCACCATTTGCAGGTCTTCCCTGGGTCTGGCATCCCTGGGCCTGCACAGCGAAGGCCACTGGAGCCTTCAGCCATTGTGACAGACAAGACAAAACACCCACATCCTTTCCAGATCCTTCTGGAGGGCTTCCTCTGCCAGATGAAACCCACGGGCAGACTTGCCCCATGTCCACGGGGGGAATTGGAGAGCAAGCCTGGGAACCTTGTTAACTTCTTTCTTTTCATTAAAGACCTCAAAGTTAGAATTGATTGCCAGGCTATCTCACGTAGAACGGCTCGAGTGTAGCAAGACGGACTCATCTAAGGGTCGTTATAAACTTCAGGAGAAATCAAAATAACTTAAGCTCATCTGCTGAGTGTGAACGCTCGGTTCTGCTTCCGTCCCCAAGCTCTCGCGTACTTCGTGCCTCCGCAGATGCGAACCACGGAGTGCAATGCGGAGAGCTTGGCTCGCTGCAGTCATTACTCCTCATCTCCGTTTTCTTCATTTGCAGGACTCCTGTGCTCCGTCTCTGGGCCTCCAGAATATTCCACCAGGTGAACCGTCCACAGCCTGGAGCTTATCTTGGGGCTCTGAGTGAGACCCAGGCCCTGTGGGGGCATCTGTTGGCTTTCAGGGTCACCGTGTTGGCTGGTCAGAAGGTGCCTTGGGCTTCAGAGTGCCAGCTGTCCCATCCGAGGCCGTGGCTGTGGTCAGCCAGGTGGCACCTCAGTGCGCAGTCCCACTGAATTTTCTCCGAATGAGCACACGCACGCTGTTTTGTCACCGCGTGTAACCCCCGCTCTGTTCGGTCTCTTGCAGACGTTCATGGTGCTGAACAAAAAGAGAATCATCTACCGCTTCAGCGCCAAGCGTGCCTTGTTCGTGCTGGGGCCCTTCAACCCAGCCCGAAGCTTGGCCATTAGGATCTCGGTCCATTCATATCCTTCTGTTGCATCGTCTACTAAGTCCTGGTCTCACGGAAAGCGCACCAGCTGAGCCCCGGGGAGCTCTCGTGTCCGTTGGGTGGAAACAGCTCGTTCTCGCGACAGAGCCTGGCTGCGTGCTCCTGCCGCTCGGCAGGGCCGGGCTGGTGCCGCGTGGCCCCTGCTCCGGGGTCCTGTGGCCTCCGACGGAGCCGGGGAAAGGCCGGCGGTGTCCTCAGTGAGGCGGGTGGTCAGCAAGTGTTTGTGTGCAGAGGCACTGCTGTCCTTGGAGGCCTGAAGGGCGGCTCCTGGGGACAGGGACGACTCAGGGGAGACCCAGACAAAGGCTGTACACTGTCAACCTGTGTCCTCCACGTAGCTGATCGATGCGTTGTGTGGGACTTACACAGTGTTTAAAACTTTCTGGAAACATTAATGTTACAAGTCCAGGTTTCCCGCTTCTCTTGACAAATGGGACCCAGGCCTGCATCCCTGCCTGGCAGGGTCAGTGCGGTGAGGAACCGCAAGCTGCAATGCCCTCCGGGTGAGGAGCCTGCCCTTCAGTCAAGGACCCTTCTTCGGGGGAGGGGACAGCGGGGAGTTGTTCTCCAGCAGCACTCACAGTGAAGGGACAGGCACACCTGCGGGGGAGGGGACCCAGAGGCCACCCACAGCCTTCCCTGCAGTGAGCAATGACACAGGCCATCCTGCAGTGTACCCGCCTTAACGGATGCCGGTCACCTTGTTCACCATGTTCATCATCTGCACTGTCGTCGCCAACTGCGTGCTCATGGCCACAGCTAGTGGGAAGGACAACAGCAACATAGACACCGGCAGTGCTGAGTAAGTGTCTGCCCCAGTTCTGAAGGAATTATGGCTAATCAGTGTCTACACGGAGAGACTAGGCAAATGCACCCATAGTCCCAGTGCCCCCAGCACAAATGCTGTGTGTGTGCGTGCGTGTGTGTGCGTGCGTGTGTGTGTGCACGCGTGTGTGTGCGTACGTGTGTGTGTGCACGTGTGTGTGTACGCGTGTGTGTGCGTGCGTGCGTGTGTGTGTGCATGTGTGCGTGCGCGAGTGAGTGTGCACGTGTGTGTGCATGCGTGTGTGCGTGCGTGTGTGTGTACGCGTGCGTGTGTGTGCGTGCGTGCGTGTGTACGTGTGCGTGTGTGTGCGTGCGTGCGTGTGTGCGCGTGCATGTGTGTGTGCGTGTGCGTGTGTGCGTGTG
>PVJL010015933.1:0-16035 GCA_004026885.1 Lyroderma lyra
CCCACCCGGGAATCGACCCCGGCCCACCCGGGAATCGACCCCGGCCCACCCGGGAATCGACCCCGGCCCACCCGGGAATCGACCCCGGCCCACCCGGGAATCGACCCCGGGGCCCCGGTGCTGGGAGCGCTGAGCCTAGCCGCTGCGCCACCGGGGGATTCCCCCTCCTGTCGGTCTTTAGAGAGAATTTCTGACCTTCACCTCTCACCGGTACTGACTGGGCTTCGCCTGCCACGGCTCACTTCCAAGTTTGCGTTCTGCCTTCTGACTTGTTCCCCTCGAAACGGTCCCCGGCTGAAGGATCCAGTTCTGTTCTCGTGTCTGTCATGAGTGACCGTTCCGTTCACCTGTCTGCGTGTCCCGCGCTGTCCCTGTTTCCTCTAAGTTTGTAAAAATCGTCTCCTGGGGGCTGGTTTCTCGCTTGGGGACTAGAAACGTCCCTCAGACGCTGCTCTGCCTGCGGGGGCACCCGGGGCGGGCAGGGTGCGTCACTTCCCGTCAAGGGCTGTCCCCTAAACTCAGCGCCCGCACAGTGCACTCGCTTTGGGGTCTGGGGTCAGGCGCTCCCCACGCACGGGCTGCCGACCCTGCTCTGTCACACAAGCGTGAGGACCCGCGTGAGCACGACCATCCCACCTCGTGCCGGCCCGCCGTTCGGAAAGCGCCTTCTGTTCGCAGTGGAGACGTCAGGGTTCTTTTAGTGCAAGTCCCTTCGTGGCAGGCTGTCTCAGATCACACAGAGGGCACCGAAGGACGCGCACGCGTTTTGAGTAAGGAGAAGACGGGAACTGTACCACTCAGTGCGCACTGACTTCCGCAATGACCGGGGTGCTCACCGTCAGCGTCCAGATGCTTCTGACGACAGCGACCTGCTGCTTGAGTGACGCCGACATCACTTAAAAGGTGCAGACGTGCTTGTGGTGCCCCTGGTATTGACCTGAAAATGTCTGTAGTTCTGCTGGGCGCCCAGTTCTGCGTTGGCAGGTATTCGCATGCGCCCTGCTTCCTGGGTCTGTGATTCATACTTCTGGAGAACAGCCTTGCTGGGACACGGTGGTGTCACTGTGGGTCAGTTTGCAGCTGTCCATCTGGCTTAAAGGCTGAGGTGACGCCGCTGGGTCCTGAGGACGGCTGCAGCCTCCAGGGAGCTGTAATGACAGAAGTCTTCTCCTTGGGTTACTTTGTCGGCCCGACTATGAGGTGCTGAGCCATGCCGCCATGGGGTGCGGGGGGCTGGCTGTGCTCCCTGCCTGCCCTGACCGTACGGGACCCCCACCCTGTTGGAAGAGAGGGACTGGTGGGTAGGAGCCAGCTGCCAGTCATGGGGCACTGCCAGGTCGCACTGCACTTCCTGTCCTTCTCTACTCCAGAGACTCCTGCTGGACCCGCAGCAGGCCTCACCCTAGTTCACGAGCCTTGGCGGTCCCCATGGCACGTCTGAGGAGAGCAGGGTCTCCTCCGGAGAGCAACTGCTATGGCTCCTGGTTACCTGCCAGACACTGGGGACCTGGCGCCCCTCGCCCCTGCCCCAGCCTGTCTGAGCGTCTGGGCTCAGCACGGAAGTCCCAGGCAGTTTCTCACATCACCATGGGCCCAGGAGTCAGCCCAGTAGGAGTGATGCCACCAAGACCACTGTGAGGGGCACGTGCCCTACACGCTGCACAACCCTGTGACCTCGGCTCACACCATAAACGGGCCCTAGAACTGTGCTGGGTCTGCAAGTCCCACCCAGCTGCGGGACCTCAAATGGTTCAGCCAGGAGTTAGGACACGGGGCCAGATGGCCGCTCAGATCTCTCGGCCCTTACAGTAAGCGTTCCGTAACAGGACCTCACTCAGGTCCCCAGGCCCGAGCTTTACAACAGGCACCAAAATGTGTTCCCCGCAGACACCGCTCCCTCCCACCCTGACCAGTCACACGCACACGTCTCTCACCCACGGTGCACGCTAGATCACCCATGAGTTCACTGAGACCACTGCTTCACGGCTGCCTCCCCCCATCCCAGCTGCACACTGGAGGTCCCGCGAGGGGGCACCGTCCTTCCTGCACCCCCGCCTCCCTGCTTCGCACACATGCCCCACCTGCCTGTCGTTGACGAGCTGACTAAACCCTTTGGAGTGCCAGCTCGGGAACCCCTTCCCTGGGGGCTCCCCCGTGTCTTCCCGGGCCCCAGTCCTGTCCCTTGTGGTTGTCACAGTGACTTATCTGTCTGACTCTCTGAACTGTAAAGTCCCCAAGAGCAGACATCAGCCGGCTGTCTTCCCTGGAGCAGTGCCGTCGGCCCAGACAGGAACGTGTCAGGAGACACTTGTGGAAGGTCCAGAGGCCTTAACCTCCCCTTTCCTGTGCTGCCCAAACACGAGGGAATCCGTGACACCCCCTACATGCTTCATGTACGCACGTTTATGGGGCGCGTTCTGCGCCAGGCCTGTGCTGGGATGGTTCTGCCTGCAGGGAGCTCATACTCTGCCGGAGACACACACACACACACTCTCACTCACTCACACAGGGTAGGAGTGACTCCTGCCTTCTCGAAAGTGCTGCGGAACTGAACGAATGACTTCTGCCACAGGGGAACACACACCGTCGCTCTGTTAACATAAAACTGCAACAGGCAGAACTATAATGACAGCAGGGAGATCACCAGATGCCTCTGAGGAAGGGGTGGGGGGGGTGACCAGAAGGGACACAAGAAACGTTCCCAGGGCAACGGACACAGTTTACATCTCGATAGCCTGCTGGCTGGAAGGTCAAGGCCAGCTGTATTTATCCAATCTCATAAAACCACACACTTACAATCTATACATTCCACCATGTGCAAATCATAACCAAAAACAGTGCTATGAAAATGAAGTAACTTCAGCGGACACACGTGTCACCGTCACCTCCCTCCCTGGGGAAACCCGTTTCCCAGAAAAAGCCTCCCTGCCTGAACCACCCAGCAGCTTCGCTGTCTCATTAGGGGCCTGGACCCCGAGCGCCAGCCCCGCCCCTCAGGCTTCCAGCCCCTCCCACGCATCCTCTCCTCCCATGGCCCCGCCTCCTTTAGCTTCCAGCCTCTCCCACTTGTCATCTCCTTGCCCCGCCCCCTCTGGCTTCCAGCCCCTCCCCTCGTCCCTCCTATAGCCACGCCTCCTTTAGCTTCCAGACCCTCCCACTCACTCGCCCCACCCCGCCCGCACTCACTCTCCGCCGCGGCCGACGTGGACTCGCTGGTGCTGGAGGAGGTGGAAGCTCAGGCGGAAGGCACGGCCGCACTCGGCGCAGCGGAAGGGCTTCTCACCCGTGTGGATCCTCTGATGCCGGAAGAAGCCCGACAGCGCGCGGAAGGCGCGGCCGCACTCGGCGCATGCGTACGGCTTCTCCCCGGTGTGGATGCGGCGGTGCTCGCTGAGGAAGGAGCTGCGGCTGAAGGCGCGGCCGCAGTCCGGGCAGGCGAAGGGCCGCTCGCCTGTGTGCACGCGCTGGTGCTGCAGCAGGTTGGAGCTCTGGCTGAAGGCCTGGCCGCACTCGGCGCACGCGTATGGGCTGTCGCCGTGGTGGGTGCGCTGGTGGCGCACCACGTTGGAGCTGTGCACGAAGGCCTTGCCGCAGTCCCGGCACGCGTACAGCCGCTCGCCCGTGTGCGTCCGCTGGTGCTTGACGGCGTCAGAGCGCTGGCCAAAGGCCTTGCCGCAGTCGGCGCAGGTGTACGGCTTCTCCCCGGTGTGCACGCGCTGGTGCCGAATGAGGTTGAAGCTCTGGCCGAAGGCCCTGCCGCACTCGGTGCACACGTAGGGCCGCTCGCCGTGGTGCGTGCGCTGGTGCCGGACCACGTGCGAGCTGTGGATGAAGGCCTTGCCGCAGTCGCTGCACTCGTAGGGCTTGTCCCCCGAGTGCGTGCGCTGGTGCTTCACCACATCCGAGTAGCACCTGAAGCGCCGGCCGCAGGTGCCGCATGGGTACGGCCGCCCTTGCCCGCGGCCCCCGCTGCCTGCCACAGAGCCTGCACCCGAGCCTGACACGCGGTCCTCGGGGCCACTCTGACCCTCAGGGGCCGCTGCGGGCCTCTCTCCAGCTTCCTCCTTCCCACGAAGGTCTGGAGACTCCGGGGGAGGGCCCTGGCACAGTCCCCGCGTCCTCTCCCCATGGCGCTGCCCCTCTTGGAGAGCTGCCTGCTGTGGCATCAGTCCTGAGTCCTCAGTGCCCTGCTCAGGGGCCTGGCTGCCGGGTGGTGCCTGGGCTAAGGACACTGGGAAACAGGGTCAACGGTATGAGATGTGAGATGTCAGAACTCTGTTGACACTCCCCAGCTGCGCGTGAACCTGGACTGCTAATAAAGCCGGTGTGCAGGGCCCCCCTGTCCCTCACTTCCTACCCTCTGTGGGCTCAGGGACGCACGAGGGGCTCAGGGTGGGTCAGGGCCCCAGCCTCCTTAGCCCAGTCTCCGGAGTGGGGGGCAGCCAGGCACAGCAAGGGCTCCGGGCACAGGGAGGTGAGGAGCTGTGACAGGGAAAGTGGGGAGCAAGCCCTGAATCCTGCGCTGTCCCCACTGCTCTAGCCCCAGGATGGTTGTCCCCTGACTGCTCTCACCTGGGCGTGTGTCCACCAGGGCAGCCTCCTCCATGGCGTTCTGGGGACCCAGGCCTGGGCTCCCTTCCCTGCAGAAACCCCAGGACTGGGGACACCTGCTGGATAGAAGGAGAGGGGAGAAATGACAGAATGGGGGTGAGGTCAGAGCTGCCCCTGGAGATCCTGAAGGAGCCACCCACCCGATGGGCTCAGAAAGTACTGTCACAGGGGTGCTGATTCCCTCCCCGCCTCTCAGCATAGATGGGTGGCAGCACCTGCTGTCACCTTTCTCCACCACCTTTGACCAACTTGCAAGTGTCCAGAGAAACAGCTGTGGGTTTCTTTCTTTTTTTTTTCTTTTTGGTATGTGGATAGTTCCCTGGCCGGGAATCGAACCGAGGCCGCAGCACTGACAGCGCCAGGGCCAAAGCCTTAAGCCACTACACCACCAGGGAACTCCCAACAGCCGTGGGTTTCTAAAGTTTCTTCAAATATAAAAACCAGAAAGAACTTTCGCCATGGGAGGACACAGCAAGGAGCTGGGGACGCCATGCAGCGCAAAAGCAGGCTTAACGGGGCCCAAGCGTGCTAGCACCTCATCTCAGACTTCCATTTCCCAGAAATGTAAGAAATAAAGTTATGTTAAAAAGCAAAACAAAAGAATGAAAGAAATTATGCAAGTCTGGATTGAGGGATCGTTTTGCTAAGTTTGATACCAAAGGTAAAGCCCGACAACTACAGAAAAAATAAGCACATGAAAGTAAAACATGGGGAGTGGGGGTTGAAACACAGATAATGGTCGATAGCCTTAATACAAAAAGATGACCGCACCTTGAGAACGCATTAAAAACTGCTAAAAGTCACGAAAAACAAACAAGATAAAGAAAACCAATGGCCAATATATATTAAAATACAAGTCCCATGTGCGCCCCGCCTCATTTGCAATTACGAAATGTATCTTAAAGTGCCAGTTTCCTCGGAAAGGGGCAAAAACTTAAAAACAGCAGCACTTCACGAGCAGGAAGGGTCGGGGGAACCCGCGCCTCCTACGCCGCTTCTAGCTTGGGGCGCATCACTGGACAACGTACAAGTGCCCTAACGTCACACTGCGGTTCCACCTCCGGGAACCTCGCCCAGCACTGAACTCTTAGGAGATTCACCGATACAGCGATTTCACCTCCAACTTGAAGAAGAAACCTTGGAAATTGTGTAATTCCGAGTAAACAACAAGGAAGTTGTTGACCCAATGGATACGCAGTGACCCCTGGCGGCTTTCGGGGGAGGCTGTCACCAAGGCAGTTTCACGGGTCAGCGGGGGATGTCCCTTGTTCGTGGCCAGTGCTCCCACTTTCCACAGCGAACCCACGACACTTTCTCTGCGAGACCCCAGGCCTCACCTGCAACCTCCGCGGCTCTCCCGAAACGCCGCCGTTCCCTTCACACGCCCCACGAACACTTCCGGCGACGCTCTAAGCAGGCAAAAAAAGCTTGCGCTCGGCGGCCCTGGAGGCCGCGGCGCGGGCACTTCCGGGGACGCTCTAGGCCACTATCCAAAAAAAAAAAAAAAAAGAAAAGAAAAAAAAAACCTAAAACAAAACAAAAAAAATACCTGCGCTCGGTTGCCCTAGGAGACACAGCGTGGCCATTTTTTTTTTTTTTTGGTTACGCTCTAGGCATCCGAAGAACTATGGCTTGGCTGCCCTGGAGGACCCGACGGTGGCACTTCTGGTGACACGCTAGGCCTCCGGAGGACTTTCCACTCAGTGGCCCTGGAGGCCCAGGCTAGGGCACTTCCGGTGACGCCCTAGGCCTCTGGAGGACTGCACTCAGCTGCCCTGCAGGCCGCCGACAATTGCACTTCTGTCGACGCTCTAGGCCCCTGAAGGGCAGTGCACTCGGCTGCCCTGGGAGAACCACCCCCGCCCCAACCCCGGCGGGGGCACTTCCGGCAACGCTCTAGGCCTCCAGAGGACTGTGCAGTCAGCTATCCTGGAGGCCGCGGCGCGGTCACTTCCGTCGACGCTCTAGGCATCGGAGGACTATGCGCTCGACTGCTCCGGAGGCCTCGGCGAGACACTTCCGGCGACGCTCTAGGACTGCAGAGAACTGTGCGCTCGGCGGCCCTGGGAGGTCGAGGGGCGGCGCGCTCCCGGAGTGCTCGGTTCTCTTTGCGATTCCTAAAGGAAGGTTCCCCAGCTCGAGGGCCAGGTCCCTCTCTGGCTATCGTCCCAGTCATCTCCACACCAACCTTCCTCCCCGCGCCTAAGGGCCTTCCAGGATCTCCGACCCGCTGCCAGTCTCCATTCCGGCGCAGCTGTCCCCTCTCCGACCTGGGCTCCATCGCCTCCAGCCAGGTCCAAGGAGGAGGTCTGGGAGGTCGGTCCGGGTTTGATGGCAGAGCTGACTGCGGAATGAGCGGATGAACGAAGTCAGTGCCAGTGGAAAAAAGGAAACCTCCCCATGGAGAAGAGCAGGAGAAAAATCGTTAGAGGGGAGGGAGCCACAGATCCGCGCCACCCTGGGCCGCAGCCTCGCCCGTGCACGCGGGTCCCTTCCTACGCCCCAAGGCAGCACAGAAATCCCCTTGCTGCGGCGAGTGCCTGCAGCAGCTAAGAGGTTCTGTGCCGGCAGGGCGGGCACCAAACTCTCCCGACTGGCCTGTGGCCCCATCGAATGCGCTCAGCCCTGGAGTGTCCGCTACCCCCACAATCACCGTAGGCCCCGCACCGTGAGTCACCTCCTCTAACGTTAGTACCCCTGAGACATCGCTGCTTTGCAGAGGAGGAGATCTGGGTTTCCAGAGGAAGGAGCTGGTGCACAGAAGAGGGAAACGACAGCCCTCACTGAGGCTGCGATGACAGATATCTCGCATCTCCGTGGCCAGACACAGCTCTGTGTGCACCGCTGGTCGGTGGGGTGCCAGTGCCGCGGGTGGGGGCTCTGCCTGGTGCCCTGTCATTGCCCATGGCGCTTTGGGCACAGGAGACACATGGAGGCACAGCAGGCACGGTCAGCAGCACACAGAGGGCTCCCTCAGGAGAGAAGGGACAGTGGCTGGTGGGCACTGTCGGGGCGGGTTCTGAAGTATGAGTAGGAGTGTGTGAAAGGGCACAGAGCTGGAGGGAGCGTGGATTAAGGCACGGACGCGACAGCTCGGTCCTAGTCAGGGAGAGGCCAGGGCATGGCTGCAGGGACAGCCCTGGAGCCACCACAGGGTTCCAGCTAAGCAAGGACATAACGTGACAGGACTGGGGTGGGAGGCATGGCCAAGTGACACACAGCCTCAGGAAGTGAAGGTGGGGTCAACGTGAACACATTCACATTGAGAAACTACAAATTCTCAAAGTCGTCTTCGAAGGACAAATTAGAATAACTTACTAGGACTTCACTGTATACTTAACTTCTTAGTAACTCTTCCTTACTTTTGTAAAAAAGGAAAATGTATTTAAAAACTTAATGTTTATTTCTAGAAAAAGGCACTGTCAGCAGTGAAAAAAAGAAACATGTTAGAAGCGATGAGAAGTAGAATGAGCACAGCAGAAGTCAAGTCAGGGATGTGGCAGGTAGGTCTGAGGGCCCCTCAAACACAACGGAACGAGTGGTAACAGCAAAGAAGATGCAGAAGCCCGAGAAACACAAGCAGGATACTTCTAGGTGGTTCTCCTGAGAACCAGAGGAGGGGCTGGGACGGTGACCCGTCCTTCAAATCTGGAATGGGAGTAAAATTTCTCAGCAAGGAAGACCTGAAGTGGTCCATCAGGAGCACAGGAGAGGGTGGCAGAGCAGTCGGGAACCGACTGGGACACAGGATGGTGGGGGGCACACCGAGCCAGAGAAGTCAGACACAAGGCCATGCATGCCACGCGGCCACGTATCTGAAGTCCACCAGCAGCTGGACCTCGATGGGCCAAGAACCGTGGTCACCTCGGGTTCCCACGTGTGAATCGGGTGCAGGGGGGACTGGAGAGACCTTGAGGACACGAACGTTGTCTTAGGCGTGAGGTTAAGCACTGATTCAACCTGTTTCAACAGCAAAATTGGAGCCTGTCCCCCTCCCCAGCCCAACAGATGGGCTGAACCGTGTGCAAACGCTGCCCGTGGTCGCTGGGGAGTGACTTCTTTTTGGGGCGGGGGGGGGGGATCTTCTATTTTTCCTACACTTCCCAAACTTCTGTAAAGACCATGGATGGCTCTTACAGTATCAACAACCCCCCAAACGCTGTTTAAGAAAGAGAACCCAGCAAAACCTATGCTCCCTGAGGGCGGAATTGAGTTTTCTGGGGCCGGGGGGTGGGGGTGGGGGGTGGGGGAGCTGGCAGAGCCTGAGGAGGCTGCACACAGAATGACCGCAGACGTCAGGGCCAGGGCCTGTGGCCTGGCGGGCAAAGACCGGGGCTCCCGAGGGGGTACCCTGTCCCCAAGCCTCTGGAAGAGGAGAGCCTGGCCTTGTCCCCTCGGCTCGCGATGCGGGAGGTGAAGTCACAGTGGGTGACAGAGCTGCCATCGGCGGGACGAAGTCGTAGACAGGTCATTTCCGAAGCCCAGGTGCTGTTCCCGGGCACGGTGGCCTGGACGTAAGTAGGTCTGTCCCAATACTGCAGGATGAGCCGCTCACAGAGGGACACTGGCCCCTCGCAGAACTGGCACGCCTTTGCGAACCTTTCGGCGGCCCTCTTTAAGCTACAGAAAGTGGGAAGCTGGCCCATGGCCTACGCGTCCCGGGCTGTGGCTGCGCGCAGACCCTGGGGCGCGGTCGGGCTGCGCCCTCGGTCCTGACACGCCGCTCCGCGGTCGGGGACCCCCTGGGTTAGGCTGATGGGGCGTGAGGAGGGACGACCCCGCGGGATGGTGGCGGAGGGACAGCGGGAGGGAAGGCCCGAGGCTGGGCGCAACGCCTTGTCCCCTGCCCGGCAGCACCGGGAGGTGGGGTCTGAGCCGGAGCCGGAAGCGCGCGCTGTGCACACGGCAACCGCGCCACCGGCACTTCTGGGCGCTCTAGGACGCTCGGAGGACCCGCTGGAGGACCTGCCGCGGGGAGCAGCTCGGTGACCCACGCGGAGAGCTGTCCGAGGTGCTGGGCTGGACGGGACGACGCGGCCTCGGAGAAGTCCTGAGGCCAGAAGAAAGGGGTTGGGAAGCGAGCGACGGACATTCAACTCCCGACTCTGGAAGTGCTCTCTGGGGTGCGGGTGGGGCGGGGATGAGGGTGTGGTCTGGGGGGCCGGCTGGCAGGATGGGGGCGAGAACATTGCTATCCACTGCTAAGGCAAGTCCACGATCGCTGTGGCCAGCTGAAAGAGCTGAGTGCTTGGAAAAGCAGCAGACCATGGGCATGACGGCCACCTTGGGATCCTGAGAGGGCCCTTCCAGTGGATGAGCGTGGCCCGGCCGTAACAGGCCCAGAGGACAGAGCTGGGAACAACTGGAGATGGAAGGGCAGATTCCAGCCCAAGCCAGAGCTGTCCAGCTGTTCGAGCGGCCTGTCTAGGTGGTGCCTCAGTGGGGCCTGGACAACTGTCCGTGCAGGAGCGCCTGCTTTGAGGGGCTGGGTGAGGCCAGAAGTTCCCAAACCTGCCATCCCTGGGGGTGTTGGAACTAAATTCAGAATCCCTGGCTCCACCTCAGGACCACTGACTGTCCCCCCGGGGTGGCACCTGGGAACCGCTGTTCAGCCAGCTCCCCAGGGGATGTAACTGGGTGGTCCCATAGTGGGCTCTCACCACACAGAGAGAGGTCCTAGGAAATGCAAGGCAAGGGACCTTAGGAGAGCCAGCGCACAAAACAGGCTGAGATCCGCAGGAGGCCTCCCAACACCAAGGCGGGGGACACGGAGCCCTCCCAGAAAGGGAAACAGCTTGGACACAGGGGAGGGCGGGCTGTGAAAACCAGAAATGCACCCAGCCCCCAAGGCACTGCAGGGAAGCCCTCCCGTGGACTCCTCCGGGGCGGGTAGCAGCCACGGGACACGGCCCTCAGCCTCTCGCTCCACCAGGCCCGTAGGTAAGGCACACAACCATTCTCACGCATGAGTCGCCCGCGGGGGCTTTCGTGGTGAAATGGCTCACGTGTGGGCTGAGAGTTAAGGCCTCTCTGGTCAGTGTCAGCGGGCACCACTTTCACACGATGCCTCAAAAGTTACTCTGTGAAAACACAGACCACCTCCCCAAAGGACGTGCCCCCTTTCTAGACCACAATCCCAAGAAAATGCTCTGGCCTGCAAAGTCCCCTCCCCCTCTCACTCCGGGGGTGAATCCCCTGGTGATGACTGTGGTGTGAGCATGAGCAGGCACCTGCTAGGTCCCATCACGGTGTGGGGATCCGAGCCCAGCCTTGGCACTGAGGCTGCGAGGTGACCACCCCCCACCCCCGGGAGCACAGGTCGGCCCGTCGCTCCCCGTGAACCTGAGGCCCTGCTCGCCACCCTGAACCCTCACGTGGCCTCCCGGTACTAGGGAGAGCGAGAAGGGGTCACCGAATTCCAGGGCGCCACTGTCAGTGCATGTCAGCAAGGATGGCTGGAGGCGCCTCGACCCGTGAAGTGGATGTGCAGGGATGGCCCGGCCCCCAGCCCTCTCGCCTGGAGTTGACGGGCGCCCGGAGTTGGGGCACAGGGCCGGGGCCCCTGGAGTGTGGCCTGGAGAAGTGAGGCGGCCCAAGCACAGGGCCCTGCAGACGGCCCCAGCGGAGGGGAACTGGGGAGGGGAGGCTGCCAATTGCAGCCTCGGGTGGGGCTGTGCGCGCCTCAATGTGGGGTGGGGCCAGATGATCCAGGAGGACGCAGGCGGGACAGGGAGTGGGCACATGCTGGTGACACGTGGGCTTCCCAGAGCTGGACGTCCGACAGCTACGAGGCAGGAAGGCGGGAAGCTCTGAAGACAGCCTACGCCTGTGAGGAGAGGCGTGCCCCGGCCCCCCACCTTCCTGGGGCCGCTTGGCGCATGGGCAGGGCCACCCCCAAGAGTCGTCCACCGAAGCCCACTGGCCTCCAGGCCCCAGTCCCCGGGCGCTTGGACGGCCCTTCAGGCCCCGGGGGGGGGGGGGGTGAACCGGGGCGCTGGTCGGCCCCCCCTATCGCTCCTCGCTGAGACGGGCCCTCGGGGACAGGAAGCGGCCCCAGGCAGGAGCAGCCCCGGTTTCCGTGAGCTAACGCGGATTTATTGGGGACGCCCGGCTCGCGGGACCGCTGCGGGGTCCAGAGCCCGTCCGCGTCCCCAGCGGCGTCGGCGCCGTCACTCCCGGGCGTGCACGCGCTGGTGCTGGATGAGCTGCGAGCTCTGGCCGAAGGCCTTCCCGCAGGTGCCGCAGGCGAAGGGCTTCTCGCCCGTGTGCGTCCGCAGGTGCCGGAAGAAGTGCGAGCGGCCGCGGAAGGCCTTGCCGCACTGGCCGCACTCGTAGGGCTTCTCACCCGTGTGGATGCGCTGGTGCTCGATGAGCACGGAGCTCCAAACGAAGGCCTTGCCGCACTCGCTGCAGGCGTACGGCTTCTCGCCCGTGTGCAGCCGCTGGTGGCGCACCAGGTTGGAGCTCTGGCTGAAGGCCTGGCCGCACTCGCCGCACTCGTAGGGCTTCTCGCCGTTGTGCACGCGCACGTGCTGCGTGAAGTGTGAGCTGTGGCTGAAGGCGCGGCCGCACTGGCCGCACTCGTAGGGCTTCTCGCCCGTGTGCAGGCGGTGGTGCTGGATGAAGCCGGACCAGCCGCGGAAGCGCTTGCCGCACTCCTGGCACGCGTAGGGCTTCTCGCCCGTGTGCACGCGCCGGTGCTTCAGCAGCAGCGAGTTGTACTTGAAGCTCTTGCCGCAGACCTCACACCTGTGCGGCTTCCCGCCCCGTGGGCCGCCCCCCAGCTCGGGACCCCCCTCGGTCCCAGAGGCTCCCGGGGACACTAGCGTCATGCGCCAGGCACCCCTCTTCTGGGGACAGGACGTGGCCCCGGGAGGCTGGCCTGCTGTCTGCTCCCAGCCGGGCTCCTGCCCCAAGCTGTCCCCACACGTGGGTCTACGGGGAAGCCTCCTCAGAAGGGTCCTCAGCGCTGCACCATCCTGGTCCACCTCGTCCCCAGGACCCTGCCGCTGGGGGGATGGCAGAGCCCGCCGGGGCTCCAACTCAGAACCTGAGAAAAGGGGAGAGGCAGGTAGCGCCCACAACCCGCCCACTCCTCCACCGGGCCCTCCCATGGCATAGTGACCAGACCAGCAGGGGGCGCCGCCCAGACCCCGCAGGAGCGAGGCTCCCGCCTCCCCGGGGCAAGCAGGCACCCCTTCAGGGGCTCGCCGGCCCACACCTCCTCCAAGGCCTCCCCAAGGTCCCATGACAACGGCCTCATGGCCCAGCTCCCGTGCCCGGGACCCTTCTGACACCTCCGGGGTCTCAAGTGGGGGGGTGGGAGGGCCTGGATTAGTGCAGCCCCAGCCAGGCCACAGGCAGGAGGGGATGGGGACCAGAGCTTGATCTGGGGGACAAGTGGAGGACGAGAGCCCTACACTGCAGGAGGGGGGAGCGGGACAACTCCCTGGTTGCTGGCCTAGGTGGGGGGCAGTGGTGCTGAGTTGGAGACCCCACTCTGACAGGCAGGTGGCTATAGGGGTCTCGGCCACACTCATGGCCTCGAGAAATGTCCGTGATGGGAGTGGGACTGAGGGGGCAGAGACGTGGGGGCAGGAGAGAGCTCGGAGCCCAGGGCCCTGGCACGGGTGGTGCCCACAGCGGGGGAGGCCACAGAGCCTGGGCAGCAGCCACAGGTGCACATGCTCACTCACCTGGCCGGCAGGTGTCCCGGCCGAGCTGGACCTGCCCCGCGCCATGGGGATCCTGGTCCGACAGTGCCTCCTCCCTGTCTCCCGGGGGGAGCACCTCAGGGCTGTGGCCAGGGGAGCCTGGGGACACAGGGGGGCTGGGGCTCATCTCCCCATCCTCTCAAATCCAGACCACGGCTCCCCTGCCAACCTGCAGGATGCCACTGGCTCCCAGGTCACAGCCTCCAACACACCTCCTTCCCCCACGGCATCCCCCCAGAGCCCGCCCAGTACAGGCAGAGGGCAGGCTTGGGGGCTCACACCTCTTCTTTAGGGTCAACCCCAGTTGTTTTCCCTGCCGACAGGGTCCCCCCCCACCCTTGTTTCTGGCCCAGCACAGGGAGGGCTAAGGCTGCCGGCCGTGCGGCCCACACACCCTCCCACTGGGGAAAGCCCCCGGGCACTTCTGGGCACCAGGACGAGGATCCCAGGACCCCAGCCTGGCCTTCCAGGCTCCTGCTGCCCATGGCTGGTCTCCACTGGTGGGCCAGGGCCCCTTGCCCCCTCTGCCTGGGCACCTTACCTTGCAGGAGTGGCCTGGTCAGCACGTACTCCAAGACAGCCCCTCCCCAGCCCCACGTCCCCGGGCCCAGACAGGGGTCAGGGGCGTGAGTCAGAGGGACGTTCTCTGAATCCTGCTGGCCTGCACTGACTCACGTCTGGGCTTCCACGTCTCCATGGAAAACGTGGGACCCACCTTGCCGGACAGTTGTGAGGGTGACAAAAAAACTGGAGAAGTGTGGGTCTCAAAGTTCCACCTGCCTGAGGGGCCTGGGGCTCAGAGCGAGTCCCTAACTCCGTCACGCGGGGAGACACGGCAGATCTGGCCCCAGCCCGTGGTGTATGCGCTGGGGGTGCCCCAGCTCCTTTCAGGTGGCACCCTGTTCACCCCCACCCCACGCCCACCACCTGGCTCGCCACAGGGCTGGGCATGGCACAGGCTATGCCCAGGAGCTCCCGTTCTGGCCCTGAGCTGACCTGCTGGTGACATTCCTGACCTCATGCTCCGCCCCCGGCACCTCTCACGGTTAGTGCACGCCCAAGATGACTGGCCGGGAGCCTGGCACTCACCCCGGCTACTGCCTCATGCACTTTAGCTGTCATTACATCGCTCATCATCACTGAGACCCCCAGGAGCACACTGAGCCACCGTCCGGGCTGTCACCAGCTAATGTGTGTCCTCAGCTATGATGAGTGACACCAGGCCTCCTGTGGGACCTGGGGTATCGATAGAACCCCAGGGCTCCCTGAAACCTGAGCACATCCTCCCCACCCCCAGTCCTGGGCTGCCACACCTTGACATCCCCAGACCCTGCCAGGAGGATGGAGCAAGGCCCCTGGACACCCCCACCACCCGCCAAGCCGCCTGCCCAGAACTTGGAACGTGACTGTCAGAGGCTTGAAGAGATGACGCGTCCCTGTCACCCAGGGCCCCAGCATGGAGACTGCTTTTACTTGTGCCCGTACACCCACTCCACAGAGGGCCATTGCTCTTGAAGCTCTGCCCCCAGTTTCAGTCAACGCTGCCCGAGCACCACCCGAACCTGAGGGCATCAGAGCCCCGGGACCCAGGGAGCTGGAAGGGCTGCTGGCCAGGAAAGTACCGTGCTGAGGACCGTGCAGGTGAAGCCGAGCCTCACGGTGGTGGGCGGCAGGTGTCCCCGGTAACTCGAGACCGACAGGGAACGGGACACAAGGGGGCTCCTCACCATCCCCGAGGGCTGCCATCTTCCCCAAGACCTGACGAGGGTGCACACGCCTGGGACCTGGGAACAAAAACCATGGCAGAACGAGGGGGTCACAGGGATGGGGGGTCGGGCAATGCCAGGTGCTTGTCAGCCAGCCACAGGTGAGCTGGGAGGGCGGTAGCACGTGGAGTCTGGGGTGAGAGGCCATCGGGTCCCTGGTACCTTAATCCTTGTGAACGGCACCAGCATACCTGCAGGGACCGCGCTGAAAAGCACTGTCCCCAAAGTGGCCTGCAATGTCCTCCCAAGCCATAGCCTCGCCCACAAAGATGAGCACGGTGGTTCTCCCAGAAAAACCTCCTGCACCCCAGCTGGGGGCCTGCTGGCCCTGGGGGAGGGCAAAAACTGAACCTCATTTGATGGAGCTGGAACATTCTAGATTCAAACCTTAGCGAGACATTCCAGAAAGTATAACCCTCTCCCTCAGATCCTGCAGAGCCCCAAAGGCCGCAGGCAGTAACCTCCTGGCACCCCCAACAGCGCTCTGAGCATCCTCTGGGGTCTGTGAGAATGGCCTGTGCAACGTGAGGTGTCTTTTCACACTGGGACGAAGCAGGGTGCCTTACTCGGGGTGAAGGAGGCAGACGAGTCAATACATGCCCAGCCGAGGTGGCAGGCAGCCCCAGCAGGGCTCTCACCAATGCTGGGCTTCCTGGTCAGCTCCCCGGCCACCTCATCCCCTAAAGACGGGAAGGGCCATGGGCCACCAGGTGAGTGGACACAGGGTGGGGCTGGGTGCAAGTCCGCAACCCCCCAAGTCACCCGAGGCTTCTCAGTTAACTTCTCAGAACTCCTCTGGGAAAGGGCACGCTCAGCCCTAGCCTGTGAGGAGGTGGCCGTCACACACAGGACGCCAGCAGGGACGCGATCACAAACTCTGAGCGCAGGTTCCACGCCTGCGCTGCTGCAACGGGCCTAGGAGGACACCGTCCTCCGCCCCTTCG